>JAVCKV010586211.1:0-30122 GCA_032274145.1 Herpochondria borealis
GTTAGACTACACGTGTTTTACGGTGTGCTTTAGTATTTAGGAGCTCTGTCGCGTCTCATCGCGACCACCTGAATAAATGACAACCTTCTCTGGAGCTCTGTCCTGCGCAAGCTAAAGCGCCGCATCTTGGATCGATCAAGCTCCAGCCATACTCTGTTGCTCCCGGTTGTGTCTAGTAAGTTGCACAACCGGAGCCCTGGACCGACTCAACGACGCGAACGCGCGTTGTCTAACCGACCCTTCGTCCTTCCGTCCCAGTAGCCCGTGCGTGCGACTTCCCCTTCCCTTAGGAGCGGTTCCCTACGCGCGCTGTATCGCCACTCCCGTATTTACCCCCGTCTCCTGTCCCTCACAAGTTTTGTGCACCCCCGTTGCTCTTAGCTTGATTCGTGAGCTGTAGCTCTGGGTCCCATTCTACGTACGCTCGCCGCAGCCCGTGCGACCCGTTTACTAGCCCAAGACTCCCGAAGCGCATCTCAGCGTTGCCTGGGTCGACAATGATCGCAACCTTCCCCTTTAGCGAACTTGATACGCGTGCTCGAGCGCCGCGTCCTACAAATCTCGTCCCTGTTTCACCGCGCGGAGTGCGTTGCCTCAAGGTACTGTTACCCTGTCGTCTCTGAGGGCGACGGCACCCTTTGTCCTACTACTTCCCCTCGACGCGAGCAACGCGCCGCGTCTCATACCGGTTCCTTTCCCAAAGACGCTCGAAGTGCGTCTTTCTCCTTCATCCTCGGCCTCCAGTGAACGCGACCGACCCTCTCTACCACTTTCTCTCGCTCCCGTCTTAGCACCAGATTATGTGCTGATTCTCCTTGCTACCTTACAGAGCGCTTTGTGTTCTCTTTAGACTCTCCGCAGTCTCCCAGATATCCTTACACCGTACCTGAGCCCCGTACCTACTGTAGATGCAGACCGAAAGACAACCAGGCCCCTTTCACGGGATCACCTGCTACCTAAACGAACTACAGTGCTACACTAGCACTATATTGTACATATTCGCCTTTGTTGGTGTGTGTTATACTACACGTCCGCTTGTCTGTGTGTGGATTACAGAAGGTTTGTAGAGAAGGGATGGCGAGGACCATCCAAGTTGGTGGCTTGCGGCGCTTTTTATTCTGCTAAGTAGATAAACAGTGTGCGCTAGTCGCACACTGTGAAGCTGTCTACAGTACAAATCTCCACACGACATTTCCTGGACGGCGTCGAAGTGGTCTCAGTGGCTCATTCGGGCCGATTTTTGTGTCGCCTGAATGTACACGTCGCCGGTCCGATTTCCCGTGACGCCCGAACATTAATTTTTGTACTGATGTGCGCTTGTGATATATTGCACTGCGCCTGCAGGTCGATGCACCCCAAATAGCATCTCTCCATTCACGAACCAAACGCTCGCCTTTTGAAACGAACTGGTTATGTTGCTTTTAGTGAAGGACATTTCATAAACATGGCGTATGATACGAACCAATTAGAACTATTCAAATGTGTAGTTTCATACAACTAAGCAGAATTTTTTAATGTCGGTGGTGATTTCGTTTTCGAAGGGACATTAGAGCCCTAAATCAAGCGGTTGCGTCTTTCCGCTTGTACAAGACGGTAGGCAAAACGCGAAACCGTTCCCTTTCTTTACAATATTCAGTGCTTTGCAACTCAAATGACTCCTATGACCAGCATATGTCACAATCACTTTTTGCCCACCCTACGCTTTGTTTTTCATATTTCTAAAATCCTCACAACCCATTGTGCAAAGTTTACCCTGTCCAAAGGTGCAGTGTCTTTGGGAGCAGTAAACAAAGACCCTGTAGGTAGGCAATGGTGTGCGTATTCCAATAAACATCGATTATCAACAGGAATTAACAGATACGGGATATTATATCCCTCGAAATTAAAGGAGCGGACCATGTGCTATAGGTACAAATAGTGGCAAGAATTTTTATTGGATGGACATAGTTCAAACGAGCCTCTCGTATCCGCGACTCTTTTGCTTTACCAAAACGCAAGATTGTTCTTGAATTTGACCTGCCAGAGGTGTCTTTGTTTTGAGTGACACCGGTTTATTAAGATTGAACAGCCAAGTATGGTCAATGTTGTGCTCACAAATACTTTTTCGTCCACGCTGAGATGAGTCCTCATCGTTTCTCCATTGCAGGCTCTCCAGTGCTGTTACCGATTATTTGCAGGTCGACCAAGGCGGAGCCGTGTGTGATTTTTCTTTAAGAAGTCGCTCAAAAAATCCGGACCTGGCATATGATGTTTGAATTGGAGGCGTGCTTGACTATATCGGAGATTACAGTGACATATTAACTGATGCCGTTTATGAGATCCTTGACTCAATGGCTTTCCCATGTCTCCACGACGGACAACTGCCTCAAAAATGACGTATTCAACCTCGTCCGTCAGGGCACAGTTACCATGGATGTAGGTAGGGTTTGGATGTGTCAGCTTCTGGAAGTGAAGATGAAATATTGACTTCGGGGTACGGAAATATTTGCTGAGTGTCGCACAGTGGCGTCGTTTCGCACAGAGATAACAGCTCTCTGAAAGCGCTTGGTGGCACGCTTTTCCGCAGCCCTTTTCTTTGTCATGGCAGCGGTGTTAATGGAAGGTTGGTGATGGTCGGGAGTGCGAGAGTCAGGAAAAGGCGGTTTCGGCTCGGCACCGATTAATTGATTTATAAATTTGAAATAATTCGCGCTCACTTTTCCTAAACGGTAACCGTAAAAGGCCAGGGCACTACTGTCTTGCATGTGTGGGTTGTGTAAATGCCTCTTCTGACGTGAAGAGGTTTTTTCAAGCATTAAGATAGTCCTGGCAATTTATTAATTTCGGGAGATTCATATGCAACAAATTTGCTCGTAAAGAGGAACAATTGGATGACAATGACGGGTCTTCTATCAAAAAATTATATTTTGATTATAATTTCGATTTCCCGTGTCTAACCCAATCTTTCCCGTTCTAGGACCCCTCTGTACTGTAGCTCAATTTGGCCAGCTTAGAGCGACCTGAGCGGTGCGCTCCCAAACAAAAAACATTTAGAGTTTCAAATGGAACTTTTGTAAAATGCGACACTGGAGCGTTCAGCCCAAACTGGTGACCATCCAAAATGTTTTCGGTTGGCAGGTGCGAAGCTCTCCCAAATTGTTTATTTTTCGTTGGACAGGACCTTTTCCCAAAAGTTTAAGTGAAGTGCTCACTGCGGTCTCCTGACCATTTCAATCGGATCAAACCGATGCTCCACCACAACAGAGTAACATGTGTGACTCTCTCCCACTCTCCCTCCAATTCATTCTCCCTATCATTGTCCACCTCTCTCCCTCTCTTTTTATATGTTTGTTACTAGCCCCGCGGAGAGAGCCACAGGGGTGCTTGAAGATGGGCGTTCCTGCCTGTCGGGCTTCGCAGCTGATGTAGTTCGGTCCTTCGCCCGTGTCGAGGACGTGAAGGTACCTGCGCATAGCGCTGAATTTCAACCCGAGTTGGGCGGGGAAGTTATTTTCCGCTTTTGAAGCAAGAAAATAGCGAGCGAGTTCTTGCAGCTTAGAACGCACATCCATGCATGCTGAAGCGATTGTAGACTTGCATTATCGGGCGGAAGGATAGTCCGGGGGATCACGCTGAAAGGAACAGTTTTAGTAAATGGTATACTTTACCGTTCTCGCAGTGCAACCCGACTACTAGATTTTCGACTCAGAATCACTATCAAGCGGAGAGGCGCTGTCGTCTTGATCGGGGACGTCGTTTGACGGGACTGTGTCTAGCGCTGCGGCCATTTAAACCCTGCTGGGGTTAGCTGCCTAGATACGTACGAGCGACGAGGGACCATTTACTTTTCCGCACTGGTTATCGCCTCGAAGTTGAGCTTCACGCGCTCCATGCCCCGAAAGTAACATGTTCATTGCGATGCGACATGGACCACAGCGTACAAAATAAAGCACAACGAGCGAGACTTCGCGGCTCGAGTCAATTTGGGCCTGCGGTAGATGCAGCTTGGAGAAGGGCGGTATTGTCAGCCGAGGCGCGTCCTGCGTGTGGCGCGGTCTTAAAAATAATATTATCCGTCGGGATACGTCGGTCTCCGTAGATAACTGGTTCCATCTCATCATCGAGGGATGGAAGTTCCGTGGAGCTGAGGCTGGTCGAGGCGTCAGGGATGAGGCCGAACATTTCAGCGACCTCGACGTCCAAGCCTTGGTTGTCTGTTGAGCCGTCGTCCGAGAAGTGGACGGGGTGGTTCTTCACTCGCGCCGCGGCACGTGAGGTGCGAGCGCGAATTGGATCGCCTTCACCCTGAGCATTGTTGACGAGCGCATCGAAATTCAACTTTTACCGAACGGATACCGACCTTTGATGGGAGACAAGCGAGCGAATCGCGGGTTGAAGTCCATTGACAAATATGGTAAGCTTTTCGGAAAGAAGGAAGGATTCCCCACAGCGTTATGCCGCTTCGCGAGCGCGGTTGCCGAAAGGGGACTCATCCTCGTCTAGTTTCTGCGTGCATCCTCGAAAGGCAGTGAGATGGTTTTGTTTTGGATGTGCGCACGGAACAGGCAGACTAAATGAAAAATAAATATGCGCATCGGGTTCTACGCCGTACGGAACGCTACAGAAAATTGTTAATTCGGAAGAACTAGTCGCATGCGTACGCATTGACCTCTTCAATACGTGATGGAAAACGAACGTGCAAGTGGGAAAAACTGTACATCGTTTATCACTTTAAATTATTATTCATATGAAAGTATTGCTGGCCAGCGATGATCCTGTCAAATCATGGCAACGAAATTCAACTTCCAACGTAAAAAACTACGGAGGAAAAATTTGGCGGAAATTCAGGAAAAAAGTAATAATTAAAAAAGAAAGTGTAATCAAAAGTTTGGGCGGACATAAACCGACGGTGGCGTAAAAAATGCCGCACTCGTGCGGTGATTCAAATTATCTCAGCACCGAACTAATTTTTGTGGCTGGTATCCATCAAGAGTTTTACTATGTATGCAGTACAGCTCCACTTTTCCACCACGATAGAAACCGCGGACCGCACCGCACCAAAACCGCACAACGCATCCGCCCTTCAACAGCGTACAACCCAAAATAGCCAAAGAGAACCAACAGAATCCGTCGCTTTCACGGCTCTACCGCAATCACCGCAATCTCCGTCTGCACGGCGCCAAAAACAATCCCACGCAACTGCCCCTGGACTTCCACAGTTCCATTGCGCACGCCGCACTCACCAAACGCACGGCAGCACAACCAACCGTCGCTACATCCGTACACATTTTTTGTCCTAATGGCAAGTGTGCAATGGAAAATTCGCCCTCGGAACCAGAATAGAACCACCCGCACAAGATTCCCGCTAATTTGATCACTCCATGGTGTCGCTGCACTAATTGATCGCTAAACACCGCTCAAAACCATCCGAATTATACCGCTTCACGCAGTACGCCGCACTCACCGACCGCATCTAACCAACTCTAAAAGCTTCTCCATCCGTACAGTACAATCTCCTATATCAAAATAAATCACAACCCAACACCACCGTCTCTCGACTAGTACCTCTGCATGGTGCACGCTGCATTCAAATACAGCACGGAACCAAAACCAACCGCCATTCAATCCGTACAGCACACTCGCTCTCGGCACCCATACATCTATGCCTTGTTTAACCGCCCCCCGACAAGGAATAATCCACGGCGTACGCCGCACTACCTGACCGCACGAAACACTAGCTTAACGCCGACGGAAAACTTTGTCATCGGCCCCAAACAACTCCGCCCCGCACAACCGCCCCTCTACGTCGACTACTATACGGCGTACGCAGCAATCAATGAACACATTGCACTAACTCTAATCTCTGCTCCACTTGAAAGAAAAAATCGCCCTAGACACCACACAACTGCGCCACACACAACTTCGCCTGTCACAACAGACCCTCAAATTCGACGACTTCATGGCGTACGCTCTACTAGTACTGACCGACCGCACGGCACGAATATCAACCGCCGCCCTATCGGTATTTTTAATACTCACCAATCTTCGTACATATGCGTAAAGGGGTATTAATTTCAAATAACGCTAACAAATCACACATAAATATAACGGTAATAAAAGTAATTCAGACCAGTCCCGGAGTTAGAAACCGGAAAATGTTGTGAATAAATGTCAATGTTTTAGTAAGCAACCAGGGTCTAGTATTACTGAAAACGGATATGTTATTGAAAACCGTGTTATTATAATAAAAGTTATAGCAATTTTCTACAAATTCATTTGAATTGATTAAAATACCAGATTCAAGGAACAAAAAAATTCATTTGCTTCTTTGTTCAACATTAATATTCACTAGGCGGCGTTTATCAAATATAAATATAAGGATTTGGTACTTCGTAAGTTCGACACTTTAATACGAAAACAATATCTGGCAAGTTGAAAAGAGATAATATTAAAATGGTCGGATGGTTCTATCAAGAAATGAAATAGTTTGGTAATAGGACACTGGAAATATAAAAACTTACACAAGCTCTTACGAAAAGGTCTATTTATTTAACTGACGTACACAAGTATTAATTTTGGACTCGCACTACTCTCAAAAGCCTGGAAAAATAAGGTAATTTATCAAACAAGGGCTTACCTTACCCCATCTTTTCAGTGTTGGTCATTCAAAAGTGTATTATCTATCCTACTTTTGACGAATATTTTACACGAGTATTGAAGCAGGAATGAGAATACAGTGAATAAGCTCATCGGAGGGACGCTTTTCCGTTCAAATGGATACTCTTCCCTTAAAGATGCTTCTCCTACATTGAATTTCCTCTATTTCAAGAAGTGCTGCTTGCGGCTTTTCTCTGAGTTAGCAAGTTTGGAACGGAAGAAAAGAAGCAGTATTTGCTACCTGCTGCAGTATCCTCAATTTGAATACCCGATGCTGACCGAAGCGGCTCGAGCGTAGAAGTTGTGAGTGTGGATTATCGCTAGAGCGAAGTTGAAGTCCTGTAAGGGTATTATTCAGGGCTGCCGACCGTCCTCACGTTTCGCCAAGGGCAGTAATGGCGCAGTCTTAAGTCCGGTTGGTGTTTGATTTTCTTCACGGAATGGGCCGAGTATTTGCGTAAGACTTGAGGAACCTGTACGAAAACTACCGACTATGAGCGGGTTTCGCGACTTTGATCTGCCAAATCAGGGCTTTAGAACTTTCCCAGGTTCTTGCTTTACGTGAGAAATTATTGGAGCTGCAGGAATGTTTGCAGATAATCGCGTAATCTGACTGGAATGCAATGCCCATCGATAAGTCTTATCACCAGAGCGATAAATTGCGTCGTTATGAATACTACTGCCCTGGTCGAGTCGTTTAAGGGGTGATTTCTTCTAATTAAAATTTGCTCAATTGGAGCGCTTCGATGCTGCGTTACCCCGAGCGTTACACCACGCACAGCGAACTATTCCAAATGGCGACCAAAATAGAAATCTTTCTATTGCGATCTTCGCACTTGGTTTGACCCCGATAGATCAAGGAATAGATCAATACGCACGCCCTGTTTTTAGGGAGAGCTGAACCTGGGACTTCCCTTTCTCCATGTCCAGATTCCCAGTTATTGCTATCGATCGATTGATATTCCCTGGACGTCGCCAATCTTCTCCTTCTTTACCAACTGTACGAGATCATTATGCACCTGATAAAGAACCGAACGCCCGCGCGGTTAAATGAAAAAGACGTTATATCGAGGCCACCACGTCTACCGGAAGGGTTTTTATAACACAGATGTTTGAACGGAAAAGAAATACGTGTCCAAAATTCGACCCAACACAACTGATACCTGATATAAGTACAATTGAAGGCAGAGGAAAGTTTGAGCAAAACCACCCACGCGTGATGGTTACCTGGTCAAACGTACTGACGAAGCGTGTGATGAGGAAGAATGTTGAAAAAGGCTCTAGTTCGAATTCGGCACATTATCTGCGCAGGTAGACCCACTTACATATTTTGCGGCATCTTGGTCTCAAAAAGAGCTTGCGCTTCAATGTTCAATGTCTCGCCCGACGGTATTAACACATTAAAGGTACTATTCCGTTTAATCCAACATGAGGCAGAAAACCAGCCCGCGCGGGCCGAGTCAAACGATAGTTCAATTCTCGTAATCTACCGTTACACTTCACCCGGGCTATTTATGCGTTCTATTGCGCGTGGAAAAAGAATTTTGTAAAAATGATGTAGACAGAAGGATTTATGAAGTCAGGCACCACTGCTTGATGATCGGGTCACCCTTTCTAAAAAAAGAGTAGAAATGCGCAGATCGCGTTGTTTGTGTGGAAATCGAAAAAGTGGAACGAGTTCGCGCTAACATGTCATTTGTTGGGACTTCAAACGTCACAGATATTCTGATATGGATCAGTGTGCATCATGAAGCGCAGCGCGGCGGTTTCTAGAACAAGGTACAGAGAAGCAAGTTTTCCATCCAAATAGTTCGACGTATGTGGTGTGTATATTTTCGTTGTTTATGGACGGCTTCTGACAAGAAAAGCCCACTAGATTCAAGTTATGTTGGCATTTGCTACATTATATCGCTTGGCGTGTTAGTGGAGATTCAAGGATGCCCTGGATGTGTTCATTTTGATACCATTGTATCAACCGAGTTGTCACACAATACTGTGCTATTTTTTCTTACGATTTACTTATGCCGCGCGGCAACCAGAGGTGTGGACGGTGTTGATCCGCACGGCAGGACTGTTCATATTTTCTTAGCTCCAGTTACGTTGTTGGGAGACTATCCTGTGGCTGCTCATTATACGCACACACTGGGCCATACAGAAAACAAGAAATATTCGCACTGTACAATCACTAAGCGTGCAGAGCTGTCGGAACCAAGGATTCTGGAGACTTAGATGAACCACTGCCAACGTGTTCGATTCATGAGGACAGAATCACGCATGAACTCGATCCGGGTCTCTATGTACGATAACATGTTACACGACAGGTTCGGAATTAAGCGTGAGATTGTTGCGGCCAACTTGAAACTTCCTCTTATGAAACTCTCTCATGCGTTGAGTCACTCCGAAGATTACAGTCAAGTAAACTCAGGCATGGGCGTGTTGCCTGTCATTTTCAAGTCTTTTTGTGTTGTTTTGCTTTTCCAGATCAATTCTTGAACAAACTCATCAAGAACTTACTCGTTCTGTTATTCTGGAAGGTACCGCACGAAAGGGGCAGAAACATGCCGGTACAGATCATCGCAACTGCGCGCGAGAAAGGACTCCCGGTGATGGGTAAAATACTTCGATGGGGCAGTAGGTGCCGCTATGAATGCATGAATGGTCAAACGATGACGACGCATATTTATGTTTTGATATTTGCAGCGCCTGCCTTCGAGTATGCTTGTCACCGAACACATCGCCCCTTTTCAGTCTGGCTAGAACGCTTCAGGCGTTCGTGAGAAATGTTTACTACTGGCCGTGTCGGGAAACTGATAGTGACGAATGCGTGGATTTTTTCACAACAGAGGGACACATGCGGAACTATGTCGATCTTCTGGAGCTTGTGAAATTTTCCTACGTTTGCGTGAGTAAATTTCCGAAAAAAATGAAAACGAGCGCGCAGAATTCGACAAGTCAAATGTTCATCGCGCAATAGAAATAATATTGAAAACTGTGTTACTCCTTGACCACGCACGCAACTGTTGGGAGATGTTGCTGGTGCTGATGCATCAGATGTTGAAAGGGTAGCTTGAGAGGAAAACACACGCAACTTCTCTCCTTGCAGTTGAACGCGCGGTGACTAGGGACTGGATGTGGCGTCTCTATGAGATCTAAAAATGCTGTGATTATGGCGACAGAAATGTACGGGTATGAGACTAATTCGGCCTGCGCTGGTTGCTATTTGGGTGACAGGGTGTGGTGCGGCATGGTAGCTCCCTCCCGTCGCGCGCACACAAGGGGACAACGTAGTAGAGCTTAATGTGGGGTGGGATGCAGGCGCTAACGGGGACGTCGGACACGTGTGGCCGAACGGGTGTCGTCGTTCGGCGTAGTGTTCGTCCGATCTGAAGCGCTGGCAACCAACCCCGAAACCACACAAAAGAAGTAGGGAAAGAAGGAAAAAAGAAGGTCAAAGACGGGGAAAAAGGCTTTACTTGGGGGTAGCTCAGACGTGCTACCAAGGTACCTTCTTGATACCTTATTGATACCTTTTTGATACCTTCTTACTCCTCTGCTCCCAACCCCGGCACGACCGAGGCCGCTTATGTAGCGGCTGGAGCCGCGTCCAAGGCGGAGCTCGTGGCCAAGAATCGGCCCAACGGGCAAAAAACCCTAAAACAAACTACACAGAGACATTACAGGAGACAATCTGACAATAGATGCCTTAAATAAACGACCTAGATAAGGAAACCAGCCCTATCACAACCCATTTTAATTTCATCCCAATCCGTAGACAGGTCTACCCAGCGCAACCAATCAGCGCACGTAACACCCGGAGTGCCAAAGTGGCGAAGTGTCGGGCTATCCATGGCGTACTGTGCGCTGTACCTACCCCCGCTGAAGAGTGCCGAAGTGGCGGAATGGTGAAGGAATTTCCTGTGCCGTGGGTAGCTCACACATGTATGACCCGGCGTCGGGGGTGCGCCACCCCCTTATCGTCGTACCACATGGCCCCCAATTCAATTTGACGCCTACCCAACGTCGCGAATTCCAGGCGCACCCCACCAAGGCGCGACGATCTAGTCGCGCAGAACATTGGCCATCGTCGATCTTGTTCTCTATTGTAACAGGTGCCTCAAGGCGCCTGGTGAGGGGGGGAAACAGCAGCCAGAGCGCGCAACGTGCGCATCTCAGCCAGAGCGCGACTGTTTTTTTGAGGGGGGCTTATTAGGGGGCTATCGATATGCAATGCCCGATGCGGTGGTGTATGGAGAACCAGGCGGCGAAGGCGCTTGTATTGGAACACTGAACACGGCGCTACCTCACCGCGCACTTGACCTGGGTCGTCCTAACTTGGATCATGTTCCGCCGTTACCCCTCCCCCCCCCCCTCCCAGCAGGTACCAGGTGGGCGTTTGATACACACCTCGTGGCGCCTGGTGTCGTCCAGGTATGCGGGGGAGGGAAGGGCGGGCCGGCCTAGGCATTCATAGCAATATACCCTCGACGAGGCTGAACGTAACTAACGTCCGGGCTTGTCATCGCAACCAGGCGCCGAAGGCGCCTGTGATGAGAAGTGCCGATGACGTTGGCGTAGGCGGCCGCAGTCGAGAGTGAGTGCGGGAAGTACGGAGTGCTTCTTTCCTCCAGCGCGCAAGAGGACGTGCACGCGCTGTCTGCGTCATGAAGTGTCGGACCGTGTACGTTTTGCCTTTGCAGTGAGTGCGTGTGGAAGAGGCGCCGAATGCGCCTCGGGTAACCCGGTTATGAGGATTTCACCCGACTGGTGTGTCGAAAATATATCGACAATGATTGAGAAGCCTCCTTGATTTCAGCGGAAGAAGCGCTGAAGGCGCCTCGTATCTAAATATCGGTAGAATCCTGGGATTGGTTGAGCCGCTTATGCGCCACGCCGTGATTCCAATTTTGCGCGGCGGTGGTGGCTCAATCGGATCCGATCTCATCCAGCTGGGTAACGGAAATAAAAGTGATCCGGGTGCCCGGCTCCGCCGCCGTCGACACTAGATCGCATCTTGTAGGAGTTTGGGGAGGAGCATATAAGCGGCACTTAATAATTTCCCACGGATCCACACAGACACATACGCACACACACACACTCATCACTCCCAAACCACATCTTTCATCAAAAACACATCCACACTAATGATCATGCCAAATTCTGAATTTGCCTACCTCAGGCGCCTCTTCACACTAGGCGCCATTCCGAGGTCACTTATATCGACGCCGGCCGCGCGTCCCTAGGCTGATGCTGAATCCTTGGGTATCCCCGCACGCCAGTGTGGCCTTCTAGATGACGCATTTTTTGCGGAATGGACGCGATTCCACCGCGTCCAATTAATCTGGGAGGAGCCCTGACACGTTCTGAACAGCGAGGTAGGGGAGAGGGGAACAATGCGAGAGAGGAGTTGCATTGCGTTTCTCGGTGCCTCATCACGGGTTTACGCAATCGGTTCATCAGGGAGTCCGTGCGTGGGTTCAAGATTCCGTCCTGTATTCCAATGAACTGCGAGTGCACGTACCGGATTGAGGTCGATGCGGACTTGCGTGCCACATCGCTACCGCTCAATATACTGTAACCTACTTCCCGAGCTTTCTTATCTACGCGTTCCAACCGCTGCTTCCCGGTTATCCGAGCTGCTGCTTCCTTCCGTGTCGTCGTGTGTATTGGCAGGTGCACAGCCGTTCCCCCGTTCTGTTCCCAACTAGTGCGTTCATTTTCTATCGTTCTATTCTCTCTACCCCTGTCCCACGATTCGCGTGCCAACCGCCGTGTCTCAAACTCTAGTTCCGTTCACAACCCTTACCAAGCGCTTTGCAATTATCTCTATCCTCGTCGTCAATGATCGCGACTGTTCCCGCCGCCATTGATAACGGCTGCCCCCGCCATCTCCGTCCCGTGCCACGCGTGCCGAGCGCCGTGTCTCATACCACCGTCCCGTTACGCCAGGGAGCACATATCATCTTTGTTGCTGTAGCTAGCGATTGCGATCCTCTTTCCTCTACCACCGTCCTACTTCCTCCCGTTTTAGCAATATAGAGCTTTCCGTTCTCCGCCTATATAGAGCGCCGAGCGCTCGCTTTAGACCGTTTTTCACATCACTTGCCATTTATTTACCTCCCTAAGGTATCTACACTCCCGTACCCTCGTAGGTACAATCCTAGAAACACTTTAGGCCCATTTCACGGGATGATTTGTTACCTAAGCGAACTGCAGTGCTTACAATAGCACCGTTATTGTACTTTCACACTGTATTGGAGTGTGTGATACTACAGTGGACAAAGCATTTTCCGGGAACGCATTTACTTACGTTCTCCAGCCTAAATGTAAAAGAAATACACCTAAGCGCTACTGACAGAAATTGAAGAAGGGCAAAGGCTTGAATAGAAATTGTAACTGAGCTTGCTGAGCGATTTAGGGGCACAGAATATATGAAAAACAAAAAATTCATGTTTTAAAGTATGTTGTAGTAAATGTGTTGCGTGTGCATTTAGTGTTGAAATGTGAACTTTCTTTTCGTACCTGGCCAAAGTAAGCACTTAAAATTGACTTGATTCTAGTACAATAGTTCTTGTTCATTCGTGCCATTCAACATGTAATAAATTACATATTTCTCATATTTCTTAACCACCAAGTGTGGAAGTAATTGAGCAGAGAATCCCTGTAGAAGCGAATATATGGAGTTCAATCAATGAATTATTTCATGAATATAGAGCTTCCGTAGCGTCGATACTCTTTCAAAAACAACGAAACTTATGATTTCTGTGTCATAAAACATGCCGCAGGTTATTCTTTCAAATATTCGATTTAAATACTATTTCTCTCTAAATACGCACTACCTTCCTGTGTACATCTTAATAAACGATGTCATTGAAATGAAAATCTCGAATTTCTCAACGGCAAACCAAGGTGTAATTTTCATAGATTTCGATTATTTTCAATAACAGGAAATTTTGGATGCGCCAGCGTTCATGTGCATTGTAGATTGACGTGATAGCTGAAAATAATTCGTAAACCTTATTATGTTTCAAGAATATTTTTAAATGCCATGAAATAGGGAGTTTTTGGCTCGTATCACATCGTTTTCATAAATATCTGTAGACTCGCTTCAGAAAAGTGAATAAGTGTAGCATTGGGTTTTTTGTATCGTCTTTTGCTATACTGATTTAAATGGTATTAGTTACGATTACTCTTGCATTGTAGTGGTTATTTTTCAATTTCTGTAGCAAAGACAACTTATATGAGAAACACATCGTTGTTCTTGAAATTCTACCAATAGTTGTTCTTTTGCAAAACATCATTCCATTGCTTTATTCAGCTGAGACCGTCACAAGACGCACAGCAATTAATGATTTTTGGAGATAAGTCGAAGTGCCTACACTACGCGAGAAGATTTGTATTACATGTGCTACTAGAGCTATAATCTATATTCCAAAAAATGATATTAGCGTCCCAAAAATTGGAAATGCATCATCTTTGAACAAATTGTACGAGTCTCAACGGCATCATGATCATCAAGCATTCTACGACTTATGGCGACTTCCGTAACGGCGACAACCGTGGCCCTTGCAATCAGATTTCTTGCTGCAGAGACGCCAAACACAGAATTTGGTGCAACTGAGTTTTCCCGAACGTGTCCGGCGCCTTGAGCAGATGCGTCTGCACGCACGAGTGCGGCAAGGCTGATCAGGGTTGCGTGTCACCTCAGGATCAGGCATCGGGAGCTCTGTTGCCTGAACGGACGGAGAAACGTTGGTCCGCTCTGCTTCTGCAATCAAACCCGTCTCCATTTTCTCTGAGAGAGAAATCGCTGCAGCCTTATGTGTCAGGCTGGTGGCCAGGAAGGCCAAGAAAAAGAGTACGACGATGATACGGTTCATGACAGAAAACAAAATTATTCTGCTTTTGTTAGGACGAATGGACCTGATATTAATCTCGTCTTCTGTTTCTGAAGAAGTTCCTTGCCGTTCAATGTTTGAGTGTGAAGTTGGATTTCACTCAGTTTAAAAAAAGTAGAGGAGCTTAAATGAGATAGTGTGAGACCAATTCTGGCGGAAGAGAAGAGAATGGAAGCGCTACTTACATAGTGATGAAATTGTAAAGGAAAGCCGTCGATAGTTATCCTTTTTCTTTGTAGAAGTCCGCTTTAAGTGTTTACAATTGATTGGTTTCAAAACTTTCATCCTTCATGTCCTGCTTAGAGACATGGTTCCCACGAAACAATGAAGAATTTTGTCGCTATGAAGAAGTTCTAAATGTTTTGGACATTGTTGCCGGGGGATAGCCTCGCAACTCTCAATTCAATCTTACATGCGTAAATCGGGCCATAAGCCATCCATCCGAAAATAGTACTCTTCTTCTTATTTTCCCTTTCAAATGTTCGTTGTTTATACAGCTCCATTGTTTACAGGGAAGGACAGCACAATTTTTCATTCAAGATGATGACGCATACGGCGTAAATAATCGCGAGTTAAAGATGAAATTATTCAGCACATTTGAGAACATTTTTCGAAACGGATCGCCTCATTTTCAAATTGAAACAACAATACATTTTCAACTATAGTTTTTTACAGTAAGAAAATATCATATTTGCGACTACAAAATTATTATATTTAGGAATTTATTGTTCTTATTGTTAGTCTGTAACGTTCTAACTACAGCATCGAATCGAACAGAAACTTGGATGCAGAAAATGAGATCATAAAAGTCGAGCTGTCATAGAAGTATGTACTAGATATCATGGAGAAGTTTGACGACGTTTCTAAAACCGTAATAATTGAACGATGAAGACATGTCGTGGTTGTGCAATAGATCCTTGAATTCAACAATTCCTATTTAAAAATAACAGGGATCCGGTCAAAGATATGATGCGAGCAAGAACTCTATAAATAGAATTACATACTGGCAAACGTAAACTATGGGGCAAACTTCCATTGTTTTGGGAGTAAACATTTCAATTCTTGCTATCCATCAATGAAAAATTTCAAGCTCAATTCCTTCTTTACATGCTCGGTTTGAATACACTCGGACCCGTATATCGTAGATTTATCGCTCGAGGGCTGCCTATGCGCTGAGAACTGCTCAGGCTAAGCTGAAATTTTCAGGCCAAATGATCCCGTATTTAGCAGAGGTTTTTATTGTTGTCTGTACCTTGTTTTAGAACACTGAAAAGAGCTACTGCATTTATTTCGTTTTAAGACACATTGAACTTAACCGTTACTGTTACACATAAATATCTAGTTGTAATAGAAAATCGAATGCGACAATTTGACTGCACATGGATGTTCGTTTTCGAAACCGTCATTTTCCTAAAACGTTGCATTCAATTGTGTAAGCCTTTTCAATAATCTATCGTTTAATTACTTGAATTCAGAGTCATTGCTGATCAAAACTGGGCCGCCGATGGCCGCCGATGCATAGCACCGATAGGCACATGAGAAATTTGTCAGTCATTGAAATTACATCACGACATCGCAATACATAGACTTATGTAATTTTGGAATAACCAGAGACTCTTAACATTTGTAACGCATCTTTGCCATTGGAAGTGGAATTTTAAATCTTAAGCATGCATTTTAAAATAATTCGTTCATTTGTTTTAATTTTTGGAAATGGAAAGGACATCCCTAGTGGATTGTTTCATTGTAAGAAACAATTATGAGGAAGTGCTTTGCCCGAATATAACCGATTATTGAAAATGTCAACAAAAATAGTCTATGAACCATTTCTATCTCGCTTTTTTCCTTGTTCAAACAGCTGCGTTTAAAAATCCTAGAATTACACGTTGTCTGAATCGTTTCTTTGGTGCTTTAATATTTTTATTTGTAGAATGCTATGTCGAGCAGATTCGAATTGTTAAGAGGCAACAATCTATTTTTAATAAAATAGGTATATCTATTTATTGAAACAGCTGTTCCGAAACGATATAGAAACTCTTTCATTTTTCGCAAGAAAATTCAACATTCCATACATACTTCTTATGTGTATAAGAAGTAGGCGGAAGTACATTCGGATATCTTTGAATAATTGCAATATCATTTCTTTATGCAATAGAAGCCTGTCATTCAACATATAGGTACATAACAATCAACAGCCGGGTTTCTACCCAATTCAGTAAGAATGAAATAAACAAGCAATTCAAAATTATACGTATAAAGTTACCGGTCTATATGGCAATGTACAAATCATCATGGTGTTGAGATTTTTCTATATAAATCATTTCCGATTGATCATGGGATGTGAAAAAAACGGGTACAATTGTTACAACTACTACACATATATGTTTTCAACGGGGTTACTGGAGACTCAAGAAGTGCGCACTGTAGAAAAGTACAGCCTACAAGACTAATGCTGTTGGGACGGCCAGGTAGATAAATGCAATTACTGAATTTAAGAGATTTAATTCCCTTAGGGCGTATTATTTCTTTAATCTACTCCGTTGGGCGAATCAATCTTAGGCAGTCTCGTGACTCATACCCAGATACACAGTAGATGGCTTACAACAGTGTGGTATGGAAGACATCATGAATACGTATCTTAATAAGGTGACTACCACTACTATGTTAGTTATGCTCTATCTAGAGTACAGTAGATTAGGCTACGCGCGTGCTTGTCTCGCGCCTTAGAATATAAGCGCTTTTTCGCGTCTCATCTCGACCGTTTTTCACGTTAAACTATTCCATGTGGTTTACTCGCTACATACCCCTTC
The DNA here is from genome assembly GCA_032274145.1 of Herpochondria borealis. Taxonomy (NCBI): domain Eukaryota; phylum Rhodophyta; class Florideophyceae; order Ceramiales; family Ceramiaceae; genus Herpochondria; species Herpochondria borealis. Next base: position 17,342 of record JAVCKV010586211.1, read on the forward strand.
ATTAGCGTTCTCAATAACAAGCTTAACTGAATCTTCCGGAGGATATTGTCGCAAAAATCCGATTCTCATGCTCTATAGAGTGTGGATTTACCAAAACTAAATTTCAGTGCTGCATTTTTATGAGAATCTATAGTTTAAATCGCTTTCAGAAGGTCATGACGTAGATTTGAAAAAAAACAAGCTTCTACAATTTAGTATCACACACACGAACTTAGGAGTATGTATACAAGAATAGTGCTACGAGAGAATTTTAGTTCGATTAGGAAACAGGTGATCCCGTGGGAGGTGCCTAATGGCTTTCTTGAATTGTACTTCCTAGAGGTACGGGGAAAAAGATACGTTGTAAGGATATCTGGCGGAATATATAGGCCTAAAGAGAGCTCCGAGCGCTTTTTGAGGTAGCAAGGTAGACAGAACACTATCTGGTCCTGAGACGGGGGAGGTAGAGCAGTGGTAGAGGGTCGCATCCGCTGGCGAAAGGGGTGCAAAGGGGTAGAAGCACTCACTGGCGCCTTGTATGGGGACAAGGTATGCAACGCGTCGCGTAGCACGCTTCAGGATAATAGGGGCGGGCGAGGCAGAGAAGCGCTCAATGGCATCAAGGACCAGGGGGCGAAGGGAGCGTCTCTCTCAATAGAGATGGGAGACCGAGACAGAAAAACGCACAGCGCGCTGTGGGACGGAGGAATAAGGTGCGCGACGCGGCGCTACAGCTCGCGAATTGAAGGTAAAGGGAGTGCGGAGGGGCGCACTCTCTGGCGACAAGAGGAGGACCGGGGGAGATGCACTCAATTGCGCCAGATACAGAGAAGACGGGGTAATACTTAGATGCGGCGCCAAAGATCACACTGGCAACCGATCAAAGGGACAGGGGACAGTAGCGCTCCGGGGGACTGTGCCAGGGGACAGAGGAAGGTGTAGACAACGCACGCTCCTGTGTGTTGAGACGGTGCAGGGGTACGCTTCTGCACCTTCCTAGACACAAACGGGGCTCGAGAGACGGTTAGAGCGGGTAGATCCGGGACGCGGCGCTACAGCTCACGCAGGGGTAGCTACAGAGAAGGTTGTGTTTATTCAAACAGTTGGAATGAAACGCGACAAAGCCGTTATATACTAAAACGCGAGACGAGCACACGTGTAGCCTAACCTACGGTACTCTAAATAATGCAGAATTAAAATAATAAGGGTAGTCACCATATAAGGAGACGTAATTATTTTGCCTTCCATATCACACTGTTCTAAGTCAGCTACTGTGTAGCTGAGTATGAGGCACGAGACGGTGTAATATTGATTAGCCCCAAGGAGTAAGATAAGTGAATAGTCCGCTGTAACGGGACAGGAGACGGTGATAAATCCGGGACGCGGCGCTACAGCACGCGTAGGGAACCGCTCCTAAAGGAAGGGGGAGTCGCACTCACTGGCGACTGGGACGGAAGGACGAAGGGCCGATTAGACAACGCGCGCTCGCGTTGTTGAGACGGTCCAGGGGTCCGGTTGTGCACCTTACTGGACACAACCGGGAGCAACGGAGTACGGCTGGAGCTTTTTAGATCCGGGACGCGGCGCTTCAGCTCGCGCAGGGAAGAGCTCCAGAGAAGGTTGTATTTTATTCAGGTGGTTGCGTTGAGACGCGACAGAGCTCCTAAATACAAAAGCACACCGTAAAACATTTGTAGTCTAACCTATAAAATAGTATACGTATTACAGTACTAACACCACAGGGTTGTGATTAGACGTAGAATAGGTAGCATAAGGGAATCTACAGTATACGATGGTCAAGGAGCTACACAGTAGCTCTTGGTTATGGGTGAGACGGGAGACGCGGTTAGCCGAAGGGTGTGAATTGGAGAATAACCCAAATTAAATAAGGGATTAATTCAAGAAAATACAATTGAGCCCTTTTAGCTAACTAGCTGTATCAGAGGGAGTCGTAAGGTAGTATATTTTATACTACAGAAATCATCAGCGTTTTTATCAAACGTTACATTCAATGCCACAACCTCATCAGAAAAATTAAAGCTGTACCGCTTTTCTATGTAGAACAGCAGCATCAATTTGAATAATCAGAATACATCCCGGCACTTCAACAGAACTCTGTTAGGCTGTAATTATTGCAAGTTCTTTTCCATAAAGACTCTAGTTTTTTCGGGCTCCAAGAACCGGATTATTCTCTCTCTCACTATGTCATCTGACACCTTTACCATTTTTAACGGTAGAACTGTGGTGAGCGTTCTGGTTCCCCAAAGTTCGTTTAATGTCAAACTACCAGACCTATGCACTGTAGTATAAAAAGGACGACATATTTGGAGCTTTCTTTGGAGCGCGAGGTAGCTAACCACGACGGCTGAATTTGGGGATATAATTCAAATTGTTATGAATCATTCCCCAAATTTATGCATTGGGGCAAATCGACAATCGCCCTTTCCAGTGACCATTACCAAGCTGCACAGTAGGTGGTTTAGCACAGTGTAGTACGGTATACTACTATGGTTGATTACGTACATAGTGTTTATCCCTTCAATATTAGTGTTGCGTTAAGAAAATTATCGTAGACCAGACTACTCGTGTGCCATTCTCACATTTACTATATAAGCGGACTCGCGCGTCTCATTGCGACCACTCAATAAACGACAATCTACTAAGGAGCTTTCTTCCCATCGCGTGCCGAGCGTCGCAACCTGGTTTTCCCAACTCTTGCCACCCTCAGCGCCCCCGGCTGTATCTCGTCGATACACAACCGGTCCTCCGTTCTGTATCACAGAGTTTGCGTGCGTTGTCCCCTTTTCAGTGTTCTTCGCCAGTGAGCGCGACCATTCCTCACATCTCCATGCTTCGAGTGCCGAGCATCGCACCTGACATCGCGATATATGTCGCCAGCGAGTGCGACTTAAGTCTCCTTCTTGTCTGATTACCTACGCAAGCCGAGCTCCGAGTTCGGTATATATCCATTACTACTTTCCAGATGCCAGCGCGTGAATCTCTACCCCAGTCTCGGACTCAAGCTAGTGAGTCTGCAGATCGCTATCCTCTCCATCCCCATGATGTCCCACGCGTACCAAGCGTCGCGTCGCATAGAACTTTCCCCGCAGAGTGACGCCAATGAGTGATTCACTCGCGTCGTCGTCAACGCCAGTGATTGCTTATCCCCTTTTTCCCAAGTTGCCAGCGAGCGCGACTTAATATTCTCTTCCACCATTCTACCGCCCCCATCTCAACACCAGCGAGTTTTTTGTCCCCCGAGCTCATTCATATAGCGCAGAACACTCTGTAAAGTCCCATGTACTATTCCTTCGTCGTAGTCTACTGTACATGCCTTTAAAATTTGTCTTTGCCTTCGAACCCCATTACATTACAGTTCTAGAAACCTACCAGGCTCCTTCCACGGGATACACTGAAATCAAAATCAACTAACGTGTTCGCCGTAGCACTATTGTTCTCACATAAAATACGTTTTGGGATAGGTGATTCTACATGTTAACAGCCAAGGCACTGTTTCATTCAGCATCGAGAGAAGAAGAGATTTGCGAGCCTGCGCGCATTCGTCTTGCAAAGCCACGGACGTTGTCACCATACGCTGAAGAGCGGTCTATAGTTTCGATGGGGTTTCAAGGCTATTTCGATACCGATCTCAAGCATGAATTTATCGAGCCATGTGCAATGCAGGCCATTAAATCTGTTTATAAAGTGGTTGCGGACCAACAAATCAGTTTTCTTGGTTTGCAACTTCTCCTAAAATCCTCGCTCTTTCCCCAAGGGAATGGTTTTCGTAACCCAGTCTACGTCCCATTTCCCTCATACAGTTGCAGCGCTTCGATATCGCGTGCTCCTTCTGACGCACTAACACAACTTGTCAGGAAACCCGGATAAGACGCGGTTGCATAAGCGTCATCGGAAAACTTACTATTCGCCTCAAATTTCTGCCGACGAGACTATGACCGTCTAGTAATGTGACAGTTGCTCTAAGAACGGTGTCCGTCTGATTAACCCTATGGTTAACTCAATGCATCTCTTCCCGGCTGAGAAGCCGCTGAAGACTGTTTTGATTCACATTATGGGGCCCCTGCAAAATTCTAAGTCCAGGTACCGTTTCATCTTGGTCCTCACAGACCATTTCACCAAGCTCACACCAACTTTCCCTCTCAAATGCATCAAAGATGTAAGATTTTTTCACTACATTTTTAATGAATGAGTATTCAAGTTTGGACTATCTACTATAAACCATGGTGTCTAAAATTGGTTCGCAGTTCGTGTCTGATTTTTCCAGTGGTTTTTGTCGGACGAATCCTCCGTGCCCGATGAGTTCAAACGGTGTAAAGACTTACCTACTCACGTTAAGGGATTGGGTTACAATACTCTGTGCATGTCTGTTCCTGTTGGTATAATATTAGTAGAATGTAATATAGCCGTTTTTCTATGAGGAATAATAACCAAGTTCAAGGATTTCAATATATCGCTCAATGATGGAAGATGATTACAGAAAACCCAACGTCAAAAGGAATCGTGTAATCAAAGAACTCTCCGTTTCTTTTGGACCACTGGAAGGCTTTCAAGGTTAATCCGATGTGTTTCATACAACTTTTTCTTCAGCTCAAGCAACTCAATTCTGCCAAACACAACTGTAACTATCTATTGATAGTAAATAGTATAAATACTTAGCTCGATGTAGAACGGAAAGGAGATATCTTTCCATCATCTGTTAATTGAACCCAAACTAATTTGCCTCCCCAAAGCTCTCTCTCTCTCTCTCTCTCTCTCTGTTCTCGGGCAGTAAATATAAGTGCCAACGATTCTGAAGAATCTGCTTTTAGGAGCAATCGACGCAACTCAGCTGCTTTAGTCGCCCATCGCGCAGTGCACTTTTCTTTTTGTACCAACTTTAACAAACCGACTACATCTGTTGATACACCAGCCATCATTGGCCGACCGTACCTGTGTCCTCATAACCTCGCAGCATTACCTCAATTAGTAATACTTTGAATCTCTACAGAAATCCGTCATCCCAAGCGACGGACAGTGCTTCTATTCGCGTATCGCGACAGTTTTGTTCGATCCTTCGAAGAAAGAAAGTATGCAGTACAACTTAAAACCCTCAGAAAAATGGGCAAGCGGAAAGGTTCAATCACTAACTCAATGCGACGTTGCGCTGCTGTTTAACGATCATCCGGCTGATCGGTGCGACTATTCTGGCGCCCTTTGCTATTATTTTAACAACGCTGTGCATCTGGCAACCTATAACACGCCAATTTACTTACTATTGACGCATCCACAACATGGGTTTACAGTCCGGCACTATCCCAAGAGTCGGAAAATTACAATCTGCAAAGAGGAATTTTTGCACTGTCTGGAAGTAACCATCTGTAAAACGACTAGCAGCCTTCATTTGGCGCAACTCAGGTATTGACGTGACCTCGACAAATTTTTCCGACGTGCTCCAAAAATCCAGGTCAGTAATGCTGTGTCTTGACACAAAGGATGGTGAAAAGAAGCGCGCAGATGAAAAGCTGGCCCTTTTAAATTCTTGGAGGCCGGAGACGGGAGCATCATCGTAGTTTAGAGCGGTGAAGTTGTTGAACGCGTCATCATTAATCGTGTGAATCGGGCTCCTTCGTCAGTACCGGTAGTCGGTCCAGCCGACCCTTCCCATCAGGCAACCGCCTGCGATTTGGGAACGGAAACAAAACACGGATCGCCCAACCTGATATTTAGGGAAGATATTCAAGCATCGATAAATAGATGATGGGGAAAATAGAAATAAAAATAAAAATAATCTTTCATGCTTAAATTTATTTTTAACCACTGTCCCTATTACAGCATTTGAATCCTAATTTGCATTCTAAAGTACTGCAAAGCTTAATATATAAATTTACAGTACATACTGTGCGGCAAAGGACATACAGAGACAATAAAAGTTAAAATTAATTTCATAATTTTATTTAAGTAAAATCACTGACCGCATACAGCAATTAAAACCAAATATTCCTCTCCCTACCTCCTCCTCCCAAGTACTTCAGAGCTCAAAATTTATATTTTCACTACATTCCATACTGTTAAAATATACAAAACCCGGTGAAAGACACTCGGAAAAGCAGCAGCGTGTTCGTTATATAAAATATATGGGCCAGTCGAACACATCACCTCGTTTCTTTGCCTTCCTCTATGGAGTCCTTGAACAATAATAATGACCTGTCGTTGACACCAATTTTGGAACGGAAGACAATCCTCTACGCCAGTTTCTCAACCCCCGTCAACTTTACTACTTCGCCATCGCACCAAATCTAACTTCTTGACTTCCAGAAATTGGACTCCTCCTCATTCTCACCGCCACTACCACCCGTTACGGAGTGAAAAGGTCACACATGCTGTCTCAACCCTTCCGTAGTGGCCAAATCAGAATTCGTTGTTCTCACGGCTGTGTCAATTCAATTTTTTTACTGCAAGTACCGCACCTTCCGGTTGTTTGCGCAATTCTACCATTGATGCACTCAGAGTAAAATGTGGAGATCAACTCAAAGAAAATGAAACCATTACAGCCAAGTGCGTTCGAAAAGAGCAACTTTACCAACAGAAAGGACGTAGTGAACGTCTTCGATGCCCCAAAGAATGGAAAACAGTTGTGTGCTCTGGTGGAGGACGTAATCCAGTACAAATTAATCATTGAATCAGAGGACATTCGTATCCATACAGTTACCACCGACAATGAACCCGCCACGGTTTTAGCAGTTGACCTAATGACCAACTCTTTTCGATCTTTTGGATGAGTTGTGGGCACAATTGCCTTTGCTGTTACTTATTTCTTCAGTCCCCAGTCCCAATGGCAAAAGTACTTGGAAATCGTAAATCAAGTGACGACGCTCTTCTATCATCACACGAAGACAAATATAGTTGTGGAAGTAACATTTAGCTTCCGACATGACACAAGAGTGACTGAAAAGTTTGAAGCATTACATTCCGACTCGGTAGCACTTTCGCCTCTATGCAATGTTTAGTTTTCTCAGTCTAACGACGACATTTTGTCAGTTACCACAGAATTTCATGTCCCGGTGACGAAAATTCCAAGGTTGTCCAAAGACCAGCATCATACATTTGTGGAGTTCACTGCTGCCCTTATAGAAGTTAGGCATGTTGCGCGACAACTAGAGGCAAATTGAAAATTGAATATGTCCTGTGGTCCGAGACTTCTGCGAGAACTCTACGAAACACTACTCTTAATGGCGGATACAAGCAAAGAATTACTCGTTGCTCTATTCCGGCCTCAATCTGAATGGTTTCGAGGACAGAACAGATCTACTACCAATTTTTTTGCCAGCGTTCCAAATATCGCAACTGAGGACAAAGAAAAGGATGAATCAAGAAATAAGCTGTTATTTAAAAATCATGCCAAGCATCTTTCTCGGGCTTTGGCCGAGTCAGTTGAAAAACAGTTGAGACATGTGTGGAAACAGGTCGACGAAGTTGCTGCATCGTGGAAGACACAGGCACCAGAAGATGGAGAGGAAAACCCTCTATCGTGTAATTGTGAGAGACGCCCAAGACCTCGAATCCTCTTTGAAAATAATGGAAACGATCTGAATGTAATCTTCGGATTGTTTCATCAGGACGTGATCAATCAGTTGAAGAAAAACAGTCGTCATCAGCTCTCGTACGCACTTAAGTTTTGGAAGGAAAGAAATTCTGTTTTATCGTTAATCAGCCCCGTACCGTTTAACAGAATTTAAAAGGCTTATCTTGCTTCTCAAGCTCCATCAGCATAAGCTATGAGACTCTTTAGGGACCTCGAGAAACTGGAAAATAACCAATCGTAGCCTGTTCTGTCCAGTTCTCTAGAAAGGGCCAAAGTAATTCGTGTCTCTGTTCAAAACGAGTTGAACAACTGGACGAGAGAGCAAGTTGGAGTGCTGCATCTCACTGCGTCAGCGTTTCGTACATTAATTACATATGTGTCCCTAGAAGGCTTTAAGAATCAATAATGTCCTCTGCATATCCTTTTCGTACATATTTTTCAAAAAGTTCTGGAAGTGACTAACAAATTGACTAACGGAGACTAACTGGAAAAAAGGGCTGCGAAATGACGAACTGGTCGGTTATTTAGTCAGTCACAAGTACGCCCATGGTTTTCGGTTTTTGGAAAATCTTTATCGTGCGCGGTGGAGACACCCTAAGAAACGCATCCGGCGTTGCTGCCAGAGACGTTTATGTATGCCACCGACCTGGCGCACATTGAGTGCCTTGTGCGTTCTTCTGCCATCTATAAGCTGGTGATATATCACAAAGAACAGGACATCCCAACGCCGATGTTGCAGGTCGCCTCACGCGTCTCAACGATTACATGAGACGAAATAGGGCCCAAACCAGAGAGCAAACCTTCTGGCTTGTCAAGCTTTTCAGCCTGCTGGCATAAAAGAGCGCCCCGTTCCTCATCCTGCTCAACTCCGCACCCCGTCATGTAAGAAATACCCAGATTGTGCAGGCCGCGTGCGTCACCCATACTCCCGGAAAGCTCGTACAGCTGTGCAGCGCGCGCCTCGTCCTTCTCCACACCTATTCCCTGATCGCAGCACACACCAAGGTTGTACACACCATCAGAATTGCCCAGACCGGCTGCTTTCTCAAACAGTACAGCTCCTAGTTCTTCGTTCTTTGATGTACCAACGCCATTGAGGTGGCACAAAGCGAGTACAGCAATTCCTTCTGCGTTCTCTTTGTCTGCTGCACATTGCGCCAATTGCAACGCACGAGACGCATCCTGCTCCACCCCCGACCCGGTCATGAAACAGCGAGCAAGTCGCGACATACCTGTAGGACTTCCCGACCCAGCAGCCATCTCATACAAAAGAGCAGCCGTTTTCGCGTCTTTGAGCCACATCGTTTCTTTGTTTTTGAAACGCCCACTGCGGACTTCGATCCCAATTTCGGGATTGTCCGCTTCACCAGTCATGCGTTCAACTTTCATACCCCACCTTGTCGTAGACGTCTTCGAGTAGTGTCCATTTTCGTAACACACAGCCAGATTGCACATTGCGTCGCTGCTCCCGCCCCGAACAGCTTCATGGTACAGCTCCACGCCTCGCACCTTATCTTCCTGTACGCCCAGGCCGAGTCTGTAGCATAAGCCAAGATTGTGCGTTCCCTCAGCATCACCGTGTTTAGCAGCTCTTTCGAAGAGTTGGAAAGCACGTTCCGCATCTCGCGGCATGCCCGTCGCGTTCAACCGACAAACTCCGAGCCTGGTGAATGCAGTCGGCTCCCCAAGCTCCATGGCCTGCTTGTACAGCCGAATTGCACGGGCTTCGTCTTTTTCAACCCCTGTACCGTCCTCGTAGCACATGCCCAAATCACAGAGTGATTTTAGATCTCCGAGGTCAGCAGCCGATTTGAAAAGCTGTGCGGCCCTCTCTTCGTTTCTTTCTATTCCGCGACCGGCTTTGTACAGCACCGCTAGATTCCACATTGCGATGGGGTACCCAAGATCTGCAGCTTGCCCAAACAGCTGCGCGGCCAGTACTGGGTCCTTCACAACGCCCGAACCGTTCAGGCAACAGAGTGCAAAGTCGTTCAGTCCACGTGGGTGCTTCTTTTTCGCGGATTCTTTGAGAAGCTGTGAGGCCTTCACCGGATCGATGACCTTTACGCCGCCGGTCAAGTAGAGCGCAGCGAGGTTGCACATTGCTTCCGCATTTCCGTGGGATGTCGCCCTTTCGAACTGCGCGAAGGCCTGCTCGTTGCATTGCTTCACGCCGAGGCCCTTCAGAAAACACACGCCGAGCATGCACATGGCATCCGGGATGCCAAGGTCTGCTGCTTTCTTAAAGTGCTTGACGGCCACTCGCTCGTTCTTTTGAACGCCTGCGCCGACATTGTAGCACACACCAACGTTCAGAGTGGCCCGTGCGTGGCGAAGGCCGGCAGCTCGCTTGTACAGCTGAATGGCATGAGACATGTCCTGCTCCACACTGTGCCCGTGTCTGTGGCAGTCCGCAAGCAAACACATTGCTTCTGCGTTCCCTTGGTCTGCCGCCTGCCTGAGCAGTTCGACGCGCTCCTGGCATAGTTCAGCAGCACCGCCCGTGAAAAGCGGTTCGGCGACGGCGGCTATTTCTGCTGCTTCTGCCTCTGCTGCGACGTCTTGCTCGGCTTGCAGGTGGATTTGGCCAGAGCGACCACGAATACGGCGACGGAGTGTTTGAGCAAATCCGTTGCGCATTGCAATTATGTTGTTCGTGTAGAATGTGTAAGGGGAAAAATGCCAGCCGGGGAGGATTGGAATGGATCGGCTGCTCACTTTATATTGTTCCTCTTCGGAAGGGGCCTGCAGAAAGCAATTCGCGTCAAAACCGTGGGAGAAGGTACATTTTTGGTGTGGGAGAGTTGATTGATTGGATGAACAACTATTCGGGCCAAAAATGATTGACTACTGTATGCCATCGGGCCGTTTGGTGGTACCCCTCTTCTGTAAGATATTTTCTGCAGGAGATCGTTTATCACGCAAGATTCCACTCTGTATAGGAAGAACCGTTGGTAGAGAAGACCAGATCGAGGTGCGGCTCAGATTTGCGCAACAATGACGTCTGTGTTATTTGATGTGCAGCTCTGCTTCAAATATGCTAGCCTAGCTAGCTGTATTATTTCGAAAATATTTTCCCGGTCCAGGAAATATTGAAATTTTGGTTGATTCACTGGACTTCCATGGAAAAAAATGAGTCCGTGAACTATCCAGCTTTGCTTGAAAGACCCCCCAGTGCCAGATGTAACTATAAAACGGAAATAGACGTTCCGTAACAAAAGTTGTACATCAATACATACGTTCCGTACGCCATGACCGTGTGAGCCTTTCATACATAGCGGTCTGTACATTCGATGTTCGCAGTAGAGTCGACGATTCATGGCCGACGATTGATAGTTCAACAAGGGAGGGTGAGTAGATGGGCCGCTGCAGGTGTCCACCAACGGGTCGTATCTCAGCGAGTCAGTCCTTACTCGGGCGCTGTGACTGCGATTGTCACTGCGACTGACTCTGACTGACATTCCACTCGCACCTTCACACAGGCACAACGTTGCGCACGACGGTGCGAAAAGCACTCTCTTCAGGGGGCTCTATATACCGGGTCGTTTTGGCGATTTCCGAAATTTTGAGAAACTTTCGACCGAACGCACACCGTACAATTACAATTCCATGCAATCAAAAAAAATAATATCAAAACATTTCAATTATTCGTAACATTATATTCAATTAATCCGCTTCAATGATTTTCAAAATCACAATATTTATTGAAGAATATATAGAGTTCATGAAATACGGTGCTCTACGTTTTAGGGGTTTTATTGATGAGTGAAGGATCAATGACTTTTCCAATTTTCATGGAAATGAAAGAAACATTATATTATCGTATCTGTAAGAATATACTATTAATGTTAAACGGTGCGTGGAATTAATTCTCTGGCTGAACAATAAGTCAATTTCGTAAAAAGCATTATCAGATAATACAACATGCTTCATTTTGAACCATACTAAGGCGACCTTCTTAGCTCTTCCCGTTTGATGAACTTTCTCAAATGTACTCGGAAATAATTTATTTATTTAATAATATTATTATGTATTTTAACATCAACGTTTCATGATAATTTAATTGAATGGCCAAAGGGACCGCAAGGAGCAGCATACCTATAACCCCCTTCACGACAACCATCGTTGTGTCGCCGTTCGAATTCAACCGATGTATATATTTTTGAGCATGGTAAACGACACTGTCATGGATATTTTGAAAATTTTAAACAACTTTTGGAACCATGTTTAAAAACCTCGGCAATATCCTGGTCTTCCAAAGTTCAATACCACGTGCAGCTTGTACATGGACTTGTATGCAACCAACACTAGCACATATCCAGAATGACTGACATGCTGCCGTCACCGCTGTATTCAATATCAGTCCGCAGCTTAAGTGATTTATTTAAGTTCTCTTACAATTCTTTTAGTTTTTCCTATGTGACACCCAAGTGCTCGTTCCACCTTGTAACACCAATGTTTGCTGGTCCCTCCACGCGTGACGTCGCCTAGTACTCATGGCCCCTCTATTTTTGGTGGAGTTTACCTCGCCGGTCGAGAAGTAGGGCAGTCTAGTCTGCCACATGCGCTGATCCTAACTACCTATGGCTATATTCAGGCCTGGCCGCTCGGCCTCCTATCTGCAACTATTTAGTTCTGCAATGGAGCAAGCTCTACCTGAACTTCCGAGATCGGACTGCAAAGAGTAGCAGGTATTGATGCTAAGCTACATCCAAAGGAGACCTAGACTACTATAGACTTTAAATGGAGGCACCCTTCACTAACCTGGTTGAATCAATTGGCAGACCAAACGCAGCGGTGAACGACGAGCTCTCTTGTCTTGACTCTCTCTCTCTCTCTATCTACTTTTTCTACGCTTTCTACTTACTGTTCAGCATAAATTGAGTCTCACCTTTCAGCGAAATCAGCGGCGAAAATGAAATAATGATGGGAGACCGCATAGCTCGTACGTCACTGAAAAGGAATTAGGTGAGGAACGCAGTCATTTATTTTTGCATGCCTTGTTTTGAAATTTTGGAATGAAAGCAATTATGCACATACTTTACATACCGGGTGTCCCAAAAGTACCTGACACATTTGAAAAAATCATAAAAAAAATAATGCGTTGTAATTGGAACCAAATTTGTTTTTGCAAACTGCTTCAAAGAGTCTAACGTTTTTTATATTACAATATGTTTTCAATATGTCCTCCATCTTGTCGTATTACAGCAGAAAAGCGGT
>JAVCKV010586322.1:0-30116 GCA_032274145.1 Herpochondria borealis
CTGTGCCAAGTCTGCCTCCAACCCCCTCACCAACTCCTGTGCCAAGTCTACCTCCAACTCCCGCACCAATTGCCGTGCCAACTGCACCTCCAACTCTACCGCCAACTCCCTCACCAACTCCTGTGCCCACTGCACCTCCAACTCTCCCACCGGTTTCACCACCTTCAACGCCACCTCCCCTTCCCCCAACTGAGGGTATCGTCATTGGTCCCCGCAACAACTCGGAGCGTATCAAACTCAAACGCCCAACCGATCCTGGAGATACATTACAGCAACATAATTGCCCACACGACGAAGATGGCTTGGATGACTGGAACTCCTTGTTTGCATGGGCTCGTGTGGGGCAAGACATCAACATCGGTGCCAACAAACGAGTTGTTCTGCGAGAGTCAGTTTCTACGAGACTGGGAGTTATTTTTATTCCAGAGTCTTCGGAGCTTATTATCGGCGAGAATTCGAACGGCGGCATCACGTTGGACGTCGAAGGCATCGATGTGAGAGGATCATTGACTATTGGATCTGAGACTTGTCGAATTGTCGACAAGGTTACAATTACATTGCATGGAAATTGACCAGCCAACGCTGTGACCAATGTCCCAGACCCAAGTTACAAGGGTATTGCGGTCTCGGGTGGAACCATTTCGCTTCACGGTAAGCGGTATTTTCAGACTTGGACGCGCCTTGCGGCCACTGTTCGACCGGGAGATAGTGCCTTTAGGCTCCAGGAAAATGTGAACTGGGAACCAAATCAGGAAATTGTGTTGGTTAGCACAGCGATGAAAGATTCAAAGGACTGGCATCAGAATGAGCAGCTTCGAGTTCAGTCGGTGGACAACAGTCCATCGGTAGGATGTATTGTCTATCTTCAATCACAGGTCAGCTTCAAGCATGTTGGTATTCAAGCTTATCAAGCGGAAGTTGGCTTGCTGACGAGAACGATTCTGATTCAGGGAGGAGCAGACGACTCGGAACCTTCGGATTCTGAACCAAGTGTCTGTATTGGGCAAAATATCTACGGCAACTCGGACGCGCCCTGCCGGAACACAGATTTAACGGGGTTTGGTGGTCACATCAGTGTGCAAGACGGTGGTCGAGGATATGTCGAAGGCGTAGAATTGTTTCGCATGGGACAAACCAACGTGCTTGGTCGCTATCCCATACATTTTTGTCTACTGAACGACTGTCCTGCTTGCTATTTCCGCGACTCTTCGGTTCACAGATCGTACTACAGGTGTATCTCCATCCAGGGAACAAACAACATGACTGTATCAGAGAACGTTGCATATGATGTCACTGGATACTGCTACTATCTTGAGGATGGGGTGGAGGAGTACAACAAGCTGCACTTCAACCTGGTTGCTCATGTTCACATGATTGGGCCTGAGATCCCCACAGGAGTTGGGCAACTGACACAAATATTTTCACAGTCAGACAATTTGACGATGCCAGCTGATGTCTCTGCCTCTGGCTTCTACATTGCTAACATTCGAAACGAGATCATTGGGAATGCTGCAAGTGGAGGTTGGTCGGGCTTTGTATTTCCTGTCCTTCCAACGCCTTCTGGCTTGAACAAACAAGTTAACATGAGACCTTCTTCGGTCATGCCCCTTAGCGGCAATCAAGTCGACAGTAACACTGCTCACTCAAGTGGATGGTGGTGGCACCATGCTGGCACGTTCTATTTTGGAGGGTCGTTGTATTATGTTGGCGACCAACTCGAGTACAATCCAGGGAGATCTTTTGATCATTCTCGAGACACTTGCACAGTTGACTTGTGCGCTCAAGGTAGCTGCGCGGAGTGGTGCGATCGCGCAGACCAAGCATTTGTTCGATTGACCAACTCGAAAGCCTTCCTTGTCCCGAGCGTTGGAATCAATTCGTGGTCAGGACGGATGGAGATTCTTGGCTATGAGTGCCACGACTGTGGTCTTTCCATTGAAGCACTTGAATCTGGCTTTTGGATTCATAACATGCTCGCCCAGTGCAGGACAGGCGAGCCACTAAGTTTGCCCCCATCTGCCAGTGCCAACCAAATGGCTGGGAATGGTTTTGCGTGGTATGAAACTGACCAAGAGCACATTATATCAGACGCATCGTTCCGCAACTGTGGCATCCCTGTCGACGTCAATGGCGGTGGCTGTGACGACAGTGTTTCAACTGGGTGTAGCTCTGAATCAAGTGTTTTCACATTTTCGACTCACAGTTCAGAGCTGAACCCTGAGATAATGCAAGGTACAAGGGCCATATCGGTCGAGAACTGTGGACGCCGCTTTTTGATGGCGGACAATCGTGGTCCGGGATACACTTCGGTCTCGGAAAGACTTCAGAACTGGTTGGACGAAGATGGCAGTCTTACAGGATTTGGCGAGCGCTCTGTCATTGCGAGCGCTGTCGGTAACGGAATGTGGTGGCAACCAGATGTTAAAACAATACGCGACCCCGAAGGTCCGGTTCACATGTTCAGCCTCAGCAGCGGGCCTGAGCGTGGTCTTGCACACTTTCAGCTTAAGTTCGACGAATCGAAACACCAACAGGTTGAGGACAGTGTGATATGTGGATTTTATAATCCGTGCCCTGTATTAGGATACATCAAACACGCCGGACCAATGTTCGCCAATGACGATGGGTTACCCGTGACAGCCCAAGCTGAAGTTGCAGGAGTAGCTGGTGGCTTTGCGTGGCTATTGAAACTGAAAGAGGGTGCGCCACGACAACTACGTGTAGAGTCGATCGAAGTGGGACCAGGCAGTCCACTTATGCTGGAAATCGCGTATCCACCCGGGACCACCATTGGCATTTTTGCTTTTGCTCCATCCTGTGGAAATGGAGGGTGTCACGAATCATTCTCTGAAGCTGAATCTGCAGAAGAAGTCCGCAACTCCCTCGGAAACAGATACCATGTTAGTAGTGAAGGACTGCTCTCCGTCCGAATAATTCAGTTCTCGGCGAATTATATTGGTGGCGACAGAGGCTGGATTTTGCCAGACTACAAGGATACCCTACCGTGGGACCCGAACTCGTATTTGCTTGATCGATTTGAACGTTCAAGAGTGAGGCTCCCCAGAAAGGAGTACGGCCCCTACATTCAGATAACGGCCAACTGTGGTGGTGACGGCGCGTATTGCAATCAAAGCCCCCCGGACTTGAACTCGGATCCGTGTCCTGCCGGATTTACCCAAGTGGCCTTTGACAAGTGCTGCTTGGGATCAGCTTGCACCTGTGCAAACGGCTCGGCCTGTTAACTTATCATGCAGTTGTAAATTAGTCTATCAATAAACGGGAAATACCGAAGCGCTGCCAAAGCTGCATTCCATACATGTTATACGCTAACTTCGTCGCTACTGAGAACATTGATACGCTTCGATAAATACCCGTGCGAGTTTTCTTGCGTCCACAATGTTCAGGGATCTATCCTTGACATAAGGATGACTGAGGTGGGTTTGGTGCTTGCTGTGGTGGTCGAGGTCATCAGATCCAAGAGATCATTGTTGGATCATGAGTAGTCTCAGCGTAACGTTGGAAGGAATATGGCAGCATCATACTCGTACATGAAGAATGGAAAGCATGCCCCTTGCTGATTTGTAACTTCTGTCCGATCAACGCTAGAAGGACACAATTCAGATACAGTGTTGAAAACAAGTCGACGTTTGCGTCAGAAACGCGTCTTGTCAGAACGTTTCGAGAATCTAGCTGTGTATTACAAGAAAACAGCCTTACTCAACCTTGTCCACACTCAAAATTCTTCCAAAAACAACCTCCTCCATGCGATGCCAACTTCGATGCCTCCGCATTGCAACCTGTCGTCCTTCTCTCGCAATGCGAACGCGATCAGAATCATGTTGTAGATAGTAGTCAACAAGATCAACAAGATGCGATTGATTGTGGTAGAAGCGCAACGACTTTCCATCCTCAAGTCCCCGTGGAAGTGTCAACATGACATCACTTAGCACCATTGCTCCTGACACTAATGCCTCCATGAGTCGATAATGATCTTCCCATACATCCTTTTGTGCCACCACGACAATCTTGCTCTGCAAGAGTCGTCGGGGATACTCCATATGCACGGTGGAGCGTCCGTTGTGTTGCGCTTCTCCCGCCAGGCCTGCAAAAACCACATATTGCTGCTGCATGCGTTCTTCTTCAAGTGTGAGGGATACAGTATCACGAAGTTGGGACAACGGCTCGTACTTTCCTCGATCTACACCAGGTCCTCGTGCTGGCCAAAAGTGAGCCACATCAATCGATCGATTCCACGACGACGCAGTTTCAATGTTCCAACCGACAAAGGGAAGCTGACTGGAATAGTTGAATTCTGTTCGGGTCAAATTTTCCAAAGCCTGCACTAAATCTGAGCGCACACAAAAGGGAATGTGATGTACAGGGGCTGCTGAGAAATGTGTCCAGTTGTTGCCATAATTTTGTACATGACCTGTTTCAGTTTGGTTGGTTGTGGAGTTCCAATGGCGATCCCGCACCACCGATCGCTTGTGGTAGTAGAACGTGGGTGGGGTCGACAAAAAGGCACGGTGACAAGGATAGGTCGTGTGTTCATCCACCCAGTTGAGTAAGTGTATCGGCCAGTACAAGGGACTCGTTGTGGAAGAAGTTAGTGTTGCTGCTTTGCTGTGATTTCTTCTCAGATTCTGTGCCTCATGAATCAAATCATCGAGTCGATGACACCAAAAGCCAGGTTTGGGCCATATATTCGAGGTACTTACAAGCCAGACGATATTGGTTGAATCTTCATTGCAGCAATATTTGTGACCTCCCTCTTGTTCGGAAATGAGCTGCAAAAACGGTGAATGGCGAATGCCATCGAGCACAAAGTGTTGGGCGGCATCGTCATTAATCATTTTGGGAAAGAGAGGATGATAGAAAACTTTGACAGGATTGTCAATCGAGACATTGGGAAAGAATACTGTAGGATGCCGATAGGCTTCTAGAGCTTCCGCGGCAGCTCTGAAACGCTGATTGTTCTCGTTGTTCTCGTTGCTCTCAAGCTCCACCTCTGCAACAACGGTGCTCCCCACGAGTGGATTCTGAAAATGAGGCTCACGAAACACACTTCGAGGCAACATCACAGATGATCCTCTGCGAAAGGTCCCTATGCAGAGGCAAGCAATAGCAACCAAACCGCAAACCTTCGCGGTAAGTTTGCAAAATCGATATCTCGGTGAGACTGCTACTCGTACATTCCTCATCGCCCGACAATCGCAACATACAACAATCCAAGTAAGTGTATCATATGAACAAGAGTAGAGCGTAAGAACAGCTTAAGAACATCTCTCAACAACAACAACGCCTTCTTGAACCTTGCTTGGCTTGGTCATCGATGGCAATGGCATGTGATTGGATACCGTGTACAGTACATGTACTCTACCGATATACCAGGTGTACTATACGTATGATCTGGTACTTCGCGTACAAGGCTACAGTTAAGACCCAACTGCCGCGCCACAATTTCAATCAGCCACGACAGGATCGCGTCGTAGGGACACCTGGAAGGAGCGCTTTCGGGGAGATGTATACATTGGTACATAGCAAACACTCTGGAGACTATACCTGGGCATCCACTTTATGTTATCATTCAGTCTATGATTGCTGCGTCGTGGGTGCGTTTCACAACGTGCACTGTACACCTTCTTACCCTTGATAGAGTTTATAGACCCTGTTGCAATCCCAATTCAGCTCAGTAGCAAAACTTGTGGAAAACAGGCTCGCCAATCCCACCTATCCAAGAACAAAGTCTCCCAACTTAAAAATGTCGCAATGACCTTGATTAAAGAAAGTTGGTGCACAGAAACATGGCAAACGCGTCCTCTATGATTTGATGGTCAAAGTTTTACAATTTGCAATTGCAATGTTGGACCGAGTTTTTGCACCATCGGCAACAACTGGAGACGAGCAGATGAAACACTCCGGCCGCTTTCTCAACGACGATTGTCTCTAAGAACTTGGTCTCTTTGAGAGAAGGTTCTGTTAAAAATATTGATCGTTCGTCGCCTTTGGTATCGTAGTAGAGTATATCCGAAAAAGAAGGATTTATTGGCTGCTTGGTATGGTGGTTTTCGTCAAGATGATGCCACTCGGGTATGGGTTCAGATTTATCATACTACATGTAACAGGTCGCTTCGCCCGGCTAGTACCATTTGGGATTTTTCTCTCGTTCTTACCCCGCTAGTAGAGTAAGGTCAAGGTTGGGCTGTTGGGCTATTGAAACTGCAATTTGCGGTCGAGCGCGTTGTTGAATTTAACAATGTCCAACTCCGACCATCAGTGTGGGATTGGATTGCTGGCTACATTTCAGACACACGTCAACGACACTCATAATTTAGTGTCATAAATACGCATACATACCTGTTGAATGTGTAGAAAAGCCGGCATACGTTGCTCCGTACTGTACGGATAAACCCACGACGGAAGCTAAGGCTAACCAGGCAGCTGTTCAGTCGCTATAGGCGCGGTGTGGAGTGTTCTTTCGACAGCGTTCTACTAGAGTAAGATTACAATACTCCGCATCATTTGTACCGGAGTATGGGGAGTCAAGTGTGCAACTGCATTGCTGGTTCGGGGCAATTGTCCTAGTTATGATTTGATATTTTGAACGATGCCCAATCATCCTTGTCTCGGTCCCGAATGACAAACAGACGAACAGGGTTACAGCTCAACTGACCAAATCTTGGAGAATGGTTCGAAGCCAAGACATAATCTTGTAGCACCTTGGAGAATGGTTCGAATGCAAGACATAATCTTGTACGTAGCGGGTGTCCAACAAAGGATCCTGCTATTTATATAGTTGCAACCTCGGGTGGTCTATGCAAAATTATGTGCTGCAAGTTATGTATTGGGCATTCTTCGGTGAAATAATAAGTGGCTGATGAGGGATAAATTGTCGCTGTGATAGAAGGCATCCCAAGATTCAGATGCCGGGATGCTCTGAATTTGAGATGCAAGGTACTTGATGATGCAATGAAGAACCAACCAAGCGACAATATCTTACAGGTATTTCGAACAAGGTACTCCGAGTAATTAGTTCTTGCGATGCAAGGTACACGAAATCAAAATAACTCCATCCAATGAACGACTAACTACTCAAATTCACGCTCCGATCAAAACACTTACAGTATCCATATAGACTAATGTACAGAGAGAGGCTCACAATCTGGCAAATCACTATATCGTCAAGAGTGGAATGTGCAACAATCGATTCGTACTCCAGTAGCTAATTAGGCAAGCTCATAGAAACCTACATCATGGAGTAAAAGCAACTCACCGCGTTGAAGTTGACCATCGACGTGGCAACGCTCGCCACCTTGCGACAACAACTGACAACCTCATAATAAATAATTAAACCGTGGCGGCTGCACAGATCTGATCTGTTCTCCACAAATAAATTTGTTTGCAAAACGTAAGATCATCATTGCTCATGTGGAGTCGTCTCCCTCGCCCTTATTTCTGGCCGACGATCAGCGTCGATTTCCTTGCCAATCTACCATTGTTAATTTTGTGGGCTTTTTATGTGTTTGACTATGAAAACGCCTTCCAGCGACGGGATTGGAGCCGCTTAGGTCAACCCTGGGAGACCTTTAACTATATGGAAGCTATGAAGTCAACCCCTACAGGTATCTTTTTGTTCTCGCTTTGGACAGTGCAAGTCTTGTTTACCGTCTCGGTCGTATACTTTCACATGGCAGTCCGCCATCATCCAAAGTTCTATGTGGGTCCAATTAATCGTCTGGCGATCACATGTCATATTATTGGAGGAACCACGGCTTCTTTTGGAGGATACATTGCATTCTTGATCAGTAGTCCTTTCATGATGCAAATTGCATCATTGGCAGGACTCTGTTTGCACATGCCATCGACGTTCTGGCAGTCGCGAAATCTTCACGGTCGCCGAGAATTGATGCAACCCGCTTACTACTTTTTAGGTTGCTTTCTCTTCTTTAAGTACTCTGATGTGTGGTTTGAACAAGGTTCGCTCATGTCAATCCTGTGCATGGGCTTAACTGTCAACTCGTTTGCAATGGTGCGCGTGTACTTCAAACTCATGCTCATGATTGGAATGGACTACGAACTGAGTTATGATCGGTCCCTCATTTTTGCGGCCGTGACAAATTTGCCCATTGCTATGGGTTCTACGGCGTGTGCGCAGTTGCTTTTTAGTATCTTTGCTTGGAACGTCTTGTTGGAAATCCTACAACCAGACAAACGCAAGCTTCTACAAGTCAATCGTACCGTGGCGGATATTTTCCCAGATGAATTCATGAATAAGAAGGTTGACTTTGCAAAGGAACTTGCCATTAGTAAGAAAAAGTATGAGCATGATGGTGAGGCGGTCGCCAGAGCAGCCTTTCATGTTATTGCCGGCGAGAATGAGACGATAGAAATGGAGGAGATTGAAGCACTCTTTGAGTTTTGGGGCCTACCCGACGCAAAGCAACTTGCCACTTCCGTCTTTGTTGCGGCAGATGCCAACCACGATGGTCATGTTGATTATGAAGAATTCATGAAGGAATTGTGGTTCATCTGGGAGCGATTGTTTTATGTCGGAGAAGTCGAGCTTGACCAGGAAGGCAACATGCATGTCTCGTACGTTCAACCAGACGCCAACGGAAAGAAGGATAACTGAACAAGATGGATGCTTGTGACTTCCGAGCCACACTCCCAGTGATTAGAACATAGATTCAACCCTTTAGAAAATAGGAGATGGTTTACCAGCATTTGTTAGTTAGATTTCGTCCGAACAGATGGTTGTTTTAACGTCTTCATGAAACTCACGCCCAAGGTTTTGAATTACCTATACGCCGTGTCACGATCTGCCTGGCTGAGGCTACATGCGTTTTTGATGGCATCGATGTTCTGCCAGTGTATATAACTTCTTCCCTAAAAGCTTGGTCTTCACAAACTGTTCAAGAATTCCCTGTTCCGTACTCACTGGCTCATCGCAAAATATGTATGGGTTTGTCAAAACATGTAAGGGTCTTCTTTATAGGGGCTCCCCTTTATCGTGCCAATCAGGTTCCAATCTGTGTTTCATGTGATGCTCCTTCTTGCTGGGAGGAGCATAATGTTTCTAGAGGTACGCAACTCGTTCCGGTGAAGGCGCAAAGTTTGAAAGTGCAACGCCTACCGGCTGGGGTGCTAGTATCAAAGCATAGCGGGCGATACAACATAAACAACGAAGAAGCGACCTTGCAAAGCTGGCCTGCATGGATTTCGCTGATTTGACGCTTTCCGTGACAGGTTAAGGATGTGTGCCATTCCGACCGTCACCTCGAGCAGGGGTGCGCCATGGTTGTTTATCTCTCCTTTCCTCTATCTATCAATGAATAACCTGTTACTGTACTGTACATACACCACATGTACAGTACCGGTACGGTGCCCCCTAAACAAGACCAAAACCCAACGCCTCTTAAACTGCCGCGCATCAATTTCGAAATTTGGAGAACTTGATGAGCGATCCCAAGCGAACAGCGGCTGCAGCAAGCATCACCCACCATAACAACCAAAGAGAATCTACTTCCTGTTGAACCGCCAAGTCTCACTTTTATTCTAACACGCGTTCCTGCAACTCAGCAAACGAACATGATGAAAAAGAAAACGTCCTCTCGATCAGACAAGAGAGATGTGGAGCAGGGGATTCCCCCCGTCGGCATTGAGAAAACCGATGATGCAGGCGCAAAGAGGCTTGCTCGTTTCCCATCTGACCATCAGTCAAATCGCGGAACTGAAACAAAAATGCTTGCTCATGTACCACCAGAATATCAACAGCCAAAACGTAAAGCCTCAAAAGGGCTTGCTCATTTGCCGTCAGAACGCCAGTCAAACCATGGAACCGAAGCAAAGATGCTGGCTCATTTGCCACCAGAATATCAGTCGAACCGTAGCGATGAAGCAAAGAGGCTCGCCCATGTGCCACCAGAACACCAAGGGCCTGATTCTCAGCGGAGATCTAGTAGACGGAGCGACAGAGATGATGCGCGGAATCTCACCCCTTTCCCTCCAGCAAATGAACCTTCAGATAGCGCGAGCCCTGGGGCATACCGATTAGGTGGTCAAGGCACTGCCGAAGACGATGATTCAAACACAATTCCTGATGTCAATGCCAATGAAGCAACCACACCACCACCCATCGCCTTTGAGGTCAGTGCTCGCCTCGTTCCAGAAGAAGACCATCCTGTGACGAATGAAAACCCAGTTGGTAACCCGGGACCGCCTCCAGGGATTGCAACTGTGGTCGGCGTTGAGAAGAAGTCTCGTCTCCGGTACATGTTGATCGGCGCTTTGGCGATTGCAGTCATTGTTGCAATCGTGCTTGGAGTAACTCTTGCATCAACAGGATCGACGCCTGCTACTCCAGCGCCTCCAACCTCAGCCACTCCAACCGCCCCAGCTAATCCACCCACGCCAACCGCTCCAGCCCCTGCTCCAACCGTCCCCCCAACGGGTTCACCGAGAGACTCAATGATTTCATTGGTTCAATCACGTAGCCCCTCGACGTCCTTCGCTATCTCTTCCTCTCCGGAAAGTCTGGCATTGGACTGGATCTTGTCGGACTCCTTTTCTTCTGGTAGCAACCTCTCCGACGATCGGTTGGTGCAGCGATTTGCTTTGGCAACCATTTGGATTAGTCTTGGAGGTGCTAATTGGAATCAAGACGGATGGTTGACTGAGAGTAACGAGTGTGGCTGGGGCGTGGCTGAAAATGTTACCTGTTCTACGCAATTGGAGATAGAGGGATTGGATCTGGATCTTGACTTCAACGCTCTCTCAGGCAGTATCCCCATCGAAATTGGTCTGATGACTCAACTTACGCTATTGAGTCTCCACGGGCGCAACCAACTGCTGGGTTCCATTCCGTCTCAAATTGGCGCGCTGACCCAACTCAGGCTGTTGAGTCTAAACAGCAACCAACTGGCGGGATCCATTCCACCTGAGCTTGGTATGCTGACCCAGCTCACATCGTTGGTTCTCCACATCAACCAACTGACGGGTTCTATTCCGTCTCAAGTTGGCATGTTGGCCCAACTGGCGCACCTAGATATGTTTGGCAACCAAATGATGGGTTCGATTCCATCTGAAGTCGGCCTCTTGATCCAACTGACATTGTTGGGTCTCTACAGCAGTCAACTGGCGGGTGGCATTCCCTCCCAAGTTGCCGGGTTGTCCCAACTCACAAGATTGGGTCTCTTCAACAACCAGTTGAGTGGCTCCATGCCATCTGAGCTCGGGGTGATGACCCAACTCAACTGGTTGTCCCTACATCACAACCAATTAACAGGTTTTATTCCATCCGAATGGGGTAGATTGACCCAGCTCACTCAGCTACACCTCCACGACAACCAGCTGATTGGCAGTCTACCTCTGCCCCTTTGCGAGCTAGATGATGCTGCGAGAAGTGTCGATTGCAGAGAGGTTTCCTGCGCATGCTTTTGCTGGGACGGTTCCGGCACCGCCTGTGCAATAATTTTGAATCCTGAATAGCATAGCAGGACGAGAAAGTTGTTAGTCCTGATCTCACATGTCTGCAGCAAGAGTACGTTGCATCGGTGCTGTCGTCGGCTAACGTTGTCACACAATTAAGGCGTACCTGTATGTATAGCTGAAGCGTTTTCGAAGCTACATGCACGAAACTAGATGAGCACACACTGTCTGTAGGTCTGAACGCCGTACGCAGTGGTCATGCGAACACCCATGGCTCGATGCCAACAATGACATTCAACGCTTTTGGTTGATGCATCTGATCAATGCTCTCTGTTTCAGAGTCTTTCCACACTTTGTTGGTGTCCACGACCAGCAAATTCTTGTGACATGTGTGGCAGCACGGAGGAGCTGGAGGAATATCAGACGACGGAGAAGACTCTACGCTGGGAAACGACATAGCAAGGATTTGTCAAACACTCCACCCACCGGCACCATCCGATGATGCTGGTATTGAGGGCTGGCATCGAACACGGTCTTGAGAAAGCGCCGTCACATATGCTGCCGCGCAACAACCAATCACTCCCTCAGATACTCAAAGATATGCACAGCACTCTACCAGTGGGCCTGCCAGGATAGGAGCTAGACTAGAGTTTCGCCATCAACCGTAGCCATCAGGTCTGCCCGTCGACTCTTTTTGTCTGTCCACAGCTAGTACTGTGCAGCAATACACAGTATGTAGTCGTAGGCTTTACAGACGACGAGTTGCAACTTTTTCATTGCCCCGCTTGACGGCGCAGATGCACGAGGGTTTCAGCGGCGTGTAGACAACTAAAACCGATATCAATCACGCAACGCAAGGAAGTTGAAAACAACAGTACTAATTTACGTAGCTGGTGTGAACGGTTAGGTCGTCTATTCAGCAGCAGGAGCTTCTTCTTCTTCGGCAGCAGGAGCAGCTTCTTCGTCGGTGGCAGGCTCATCAGCGACGGGCTCAGCAGCAGCGGCCTCAGCTATCTTTTGCTGGATGAAGTCGTTCTGCTTGGAACGTCTGGTGGCGGTACAAGCGGCCTCTTTGGCATACCCCTCAGGGACATCCACACTTAGGGCCTTGGCGCTACGGGAGATTCTTCTCATGGATTTAGCGTAGATACTGGTTCCTGCATCATTCAGCAAATATGGTTCAATCTTGGCCAAGGTCTCGGAGAAGTTGGCGGCAGTCAATCCAGCAATAGCCTTGCGAACATCAGCCATGCTCATGCCAGTCGATGCTTGCTTTGGGGCAGCTGGAGCAGGGGCGGGAGTGGCTTCCGCTTCGGCAGTTTCCTCAGCCACAGCATCTG
Organism: Herpochondria borealis; assembly: GCA_032274145.1. Classification (NCBI taxonomy): domain Eukaryota; phylum Rhodophyta; class Florideophyceae; order Ceramiales; family Ceramiaceae; genus Herpochondria; species Herpochondria borealis. The sequence goes on from JAVCKV010586322.1 coordinate 12,768, forward strand.
CCATGAACAGTGGTGATTGCTGTCTTACCATGCCGAAAGAAGGGGTGACGGTAAAGGCGGCAGCCCCTCCAAGAGCAGAGAGGGCAAAAATAGCTTGAGTGACACGCATCTTCAATTATTTGCAACGATGGAGATTGTGAGCTTGACTTCATAATACGGTGTGGCTGATGGGTGGATGGGACGCAAACCTCTAACTGACTGGGTGGCAACAGACGTGGCTAAGTGGTGAGGTCACCATGACGCAGTCTGCATAAACGATAACGAAAATGACGAAGATTATGAACTTGCCGAAGAATATGTGTGGCGAAACTTCTGACTAAGTGCGCTCGAGGCGTGTTCACAAGGAAATTGTGAAGGGGGAAGTTCGAAAATGTGAGCAATGGTTGTCCGGATGGCAACAGACGTCTGAGGTCATCATGACGTACACACAACCTCCTCAACTGGCTCGCAGATACTGGAGTACAGTACAATTTTATTCTAGCTGCGGCGACGCTATGCAAGCATTTGAAGATCGTACACGTCTACTCGTACATGCACCCCTAAACAGCTCGCTAGCAAGTCGGCGGCAGCTCTTAAATATCATAGACTAAGTCAACACTGCGGCCAAACACGAATTTCTCCTGCCGCATGATGGTGCAGTTGAGGCGCCTTGGCTCTTTTCTTACACGTGTAAGCAAATATGGGACCAAGGATGCGCGGGCAGACCATCAAACGAGCTCAGCAGAAACCCAAACGTGAGCAAAATCCAAACGCGATCCAACGCCGCAACTCCGCACGACTACCTACCTTGACATAATATTTGACTTGCAATCAAGGCTATCTGAGCAGAGGAACCATGTTATCGTCGTGCAGTGACGACGAACAGAGTGACTGTACCTCCGATTATGAGTATGAGTACGTGGACGAGGAGGACGAGGAGGAAGAAGAGTTGAAGAACGACCGAGTCGTGGGAGTGCTCGCAGAATTTGATAACCTCAAGCTGCCCGCTCATGACATGGAAACACGTAGACCAGAGCTCGGCATCGGAGTAGGTTCTATATGCACTCGCTGTTACGGGGAGGAACATCTACCAGTACAAGACTGCGACACAGTCCAGGCCTGGATGGTGAGACGCCATCAGTTACCGACTGTAGACCGAGCCTATATCGTGTCTTGTCTCAAACGTTTTCTAAGAGAAACAGCGGCTCGATTTGATATTTCGATTGACGAAGCAGGCATTCTCTGTCGGCGTTACCAATGGGATTTGGATCGTATCGCTCGTACTGGAGGTCAACAAGGGACAACTGCTACAGGGACGGCACAGTGTGTTCAGTGTAAGACTGTCGCGACTCGAAGCTTCTTCTACAAGAGACAATGGCGAAAAAGAGACTCTCCTATGGGAGGCATGTGCATTCCGTGCCAGTATGCTCATAGATATCATCTTCCCGATTATGGGAAATTCACGTGTACCCAATGCAACAAGAGAAAGCAACCAGATGAATTTTCTCAGCAAGGAGAAGGGCCCCCCAAAAACAATAGCATCTACACGGTTTGCACCGCTTGTGAAAGTCCATCTAAAAAGCCACCGCCGCTTGATATCCGCACAGAAACACTTTACAAGTGCATCCTCTGCGTAAAGCAAAAGAAAGCAGGGCAGTTCAACATTCTCGAGTGTGAACACGAGAAGAGCAGCATGCTGTTGTGTCAGTCATGCTGGGATATCCTTCTATTTCCAACATTGGACATGCGAAATCGGCTGAAGAATTCTGCTCCTACCATGGTTAGAGAAGTGTATCAAAATGCTCATAGAGTATACTTTGGACGTAAGGTTGATCGTCTAACACCCGCCCGTGATGAGGTGGTCACACTCGGCCACATACGAAACAAGCAGCAGACAGATTTGAAACCGCCTCCGGCTGATCACAGCTACTCGTGCGACGTGTGTTTGAATGACGACTTGCCCTCTTCGGACATGATGAGCATGGCGTGTGGACATGCATTTTGTCTCGATTGTTGGCGAGGTTACATTCAAGTTCAATTAGAAGCGGCCAACCTGGAAACAACTTGCCCGTCAGCACTCTGTCCAATACGAGTCACAGAAATTCAAATTGAGCGAGTGGCTCCCGACTTGTTACCCACCTTTGAAACCATGAATTTGCAATCTTTTATACAAGCCAATGGCGAGAGTCTTCGAGTTTGTCCCGGACCTGAATGTGACGCAATCGCCGTCCAACCTCGCGTAAATCTCTTTGAGGACGACGATGCAGGGTTCCACTGTCGCGCCTGTCAAACCAGTTTTTGCTTTCATTGTGGAGCAGCGCCACATGTGGGCCGTCCATGTACGCAGCAGGTCATCGTTGTGGAGAATGAGGCTTTAAATATTGGAGAGGTTGAAAACGTGGCCAGGCTGGATGCCCCAGGGCATCAGGGTAGATTGAATGATGAGACCCCAACAATGCAAGAGCTTGACGGCGGCAGCAACAACAACAAAGCGGACAAGCGAGTGAAGCAATGTCCCACTTGCAAGGTAGACATTCAAAAGATTGGTGGGTGCAATCGCATGAGTTGCAAGTGTGGTTACCACTTTTGTTGGGTATGCGCGAAAGAGTATGCAAACTATGGAAGCCATTTCTGTGGCCGCCCTGCACAAGAAGCGCCACGTATGATTGGCCATATCGATATCAATCTGAGTTATGTACGTCGCACACTTGAGGAAGACACTGATACCATAACAGCCAGGATCGGTGACCTTCAGCAGCAGATCAAGGGGTTGGAACGCTATGCCCATTTCTACAATCGCTTTTATGTGCATGGGGAGAGTCAGCGCTTCGCTGAATCGCAGTGTCCATGCCTACAGGAACGAGCCCACGATTATATGCGCATGGTAGACATCAAAACAGGCACTGATATTGATTTCATTCGGAAGGCCAACGAGACGTTGGTGGCAAGTCGGTGTCTACTCAAATACACGTATTGCTCAGCTTACAACCACAACGAGCAGCAGCTGGAAAGCTCGGGTGGCAACACCGGTAGCGGAGCGTTTGCGCACTTGGGCTTCTTACATCTGGAACGTCTCGAGCGATTCACGGAGGAGCTCAGTGAAGTGACCGAGCATGCGGTATCTCGCCGACATCGAACACGAGTCCTCGACCTGGTAAGTTTGTGTGCTCGAGGATCACAAGATCTATCTCCCTCTTATATTGATTCCTCTCCTCCTCCTCAATATAGATTTCCATTGTAAGAAAATGCATGGAGGCAGTTGCCGACTTTGAAAAGTTTAGTTGAACCCACGCCAATCGTGGACAAACCCTTCAGATTGCTTTCGATTGTGTCTTTGTGAACGTTTCGATTCGACCCGACTCGAGCCCAAAGTTGCATTACTGCTGAGGTAGATGTGATATCGAGTCAATGCATACATTTAGTTTCATTTGTTAATCTAACGAAGAATACAGCCTTCGCCTCCCCGAAATGATGACAGCAAACACTCGCCACGGTTCCATGTGTCGGCAATTTGTACATGTAAAGGATTGGCAGCTGGTTTCACACCGCACCCCCCGTCGTCCACCTAAGAACAGTCGGTCCTTACTACTACTATCTTAGGACTTGCAACATGGCGGACCTTCTAAATGTCGAAGACCACTAACTCCCCCCTGGGTAGCCATAGTAACATGTACTTACTGTACACTACACAACCGACTGAAATGATATACCGTACAAAATAGCAATTCCAGAAAGAAGGATGGAAAGTCAAAGCCGTCAGCGACCACCCGTCAGCCCCAGCACGGTGCAGCAGGTTACGGCGATACATCCGCGCCTATCTGGTGCCAGCAACAGTTACAACCCAGTCAAATCGAAATAAAGGAAAGGCAGCTGCCACACTTATCTCGTCGGGATTGTTGCAACCCAGTCAAAATCAAACGAGCGTGAATCCAATCACGCACCGAAAATATCAATTTGACACCAAAAATACACGAAACTCTATAATCCGGATACAATGTGCTCACTCGTTGCTGTTTCGGATGTGTACGCCGAGTTGGCCAGATTAGTACGCCGATTAGAAATAACTTTAGACTAACGAAGCCCCTCATAATCTTTGGTGGGATCTAACAGATTTTTTATGGAATGAAGCTTTTTGGCAACGGAAACGCAGCGTTCCTCTCCTGGGTGGCAGCGGTCGGTCTAGTTGTTGTCCCAGGCAATGCATCTAATCAGCTTTATCATGGTGGTTTTAACGGACACTCCTCCCGTCGCAAAACAGTGGTGTCATCCTCCACGGAAATGCTCATGGGAGGCACGGTTATCGAGTTCTTGAATGGCATGGTGGGATTCGGAGACATCTCCAAATCCCAGGAAGCTGCAATCGTTTCGGCCATTGACGGCTTCCAGAATGAAGAGTCCGAAACCATTCGGCACGACCAGAGCAGCAGCAAAAATGCAACCCTCCCGCAAGCCGACGCCCTACGCGAGTACATCGATGCGGAAGTCAGCGCGGGGCAACTTTCCGAAGACACGAAGAGCTATCTAACAGGTTTGCTTGGATTGAATCCTAAGTCTGACACTGGTTCGATGTCTAAGACATCAGTACCGGCCGTTTACACTGGCAATGGAAATGTCGAGCTGTTGGGCACACTTGATCCAGAGGAAGGGGAGGCGTTCGACCCTGAGTATAACGGAATCAAGTTTTACAACGGTATCTGGGGTGTGAGAGTAGGTGAGTAGTGAGGGTATGGGTGGGGTTTCATCTTGTTTGTTCTCACTCTCACCATTCCGTTTCGCTCTTGTGATGACTCAGGCGGTCGCGAGTATGCTTTGCAATGTAGTTTGCAAGGCCTGCATATTGTGGATGTCTCCGATGCTACTAATCCATTTCGCGTCCAGTTCATTGCAATGTCGGGCGGCTTGTATTGGCGAGATGCCAACGTACACACCGACCCCACGTCCGGAATCACCTACGCCTACGTCGCAGCTCAAGGTGGCATTGATCCAGCCCTCTTCGTAATCTCCCTCGAGGCTCTCTTGGGAAGTACGGCGCCAGGCCCTGACTCAAATCCAATTCCTGAAGATGACATTGCAAGTCGCGGTTTTTTCCAACGGGGACATACCCTCAATGTTGAGAATGGGAACCTTTTTCTCAATTCGGCATTTGCAAGCTCGGGATGCATCATTCTCGACTTGTTGGCGGATCCCTTCGATCCTCCTGGATTGGCAACCTATGCAGGCAGTGGAAGAGATTGTCACGATTCCCTGCAACGAAACAACGTGGACGTGAATGGATCTCCTCGCGATCTGCTTTACGTTGCCGACGGTTACGACCGTCGCTTCCGCGTATTGGACATCACCGACATTCGTTCCGATGTCGATCCTGTCCTTCTTGGGGAGACAGACGATATTCCAGGAATCTATGCCCATTCGGTCGCCCTATCGGAAGATCAAAAGACGTTGTACACTTTCGAGGAATTTGCAGTGTACAGCATGGGAATCTACGATGTAAGTGACCCATCTTCGATTTCACAGATCCACAATTTTACATGGTCTGGTGACCAGACGATAGCAAAAGGGGTCGTTCACAACGGTCACATACGCGGAAACTACTTGTTGACGGCCTATTATGAGGCTGGACTTCGAGTCTTCGATGTTTCCAATCCTCTTAACCCTTTAGAAGTGGGCCAGTACAGTACATGGGTGGGTAACATTACCGCAGGGTACAATGGCGCCTTCAATTTGCATCCCTACCTCCCATCGGGCAATGTCTTATTATCGGATACGGAGTCTGGGCTCTTCATTTTTCGGATCAACCCGGTACCACTACCAGGGGCACCAACAAGTCTCACTGCGACGGCGACCTCGTCTTCATCCGGTGTGGCGCTGGCCTGGGCTGATGTTACAGGTTCATCTGGCTATACAGTGCAACGGGGCATCACCAGTGGAGGGCCCTACGATACTGTCCTGGCTACCAACATTGTTGGAACGTCCTATACTGATACGACGACCAGCGGGGGAGAGACCTTCTACTACGTTGTCGTGGCCACAAACGCCGAGGGAGCTTCTCCAGCCTCAACAGAAGTTGTATTCGGAGAATCTACCGAACCTGAACTACCGAAGATGCCAACAAACCTCGTGGTGGCTGATCTCACTTCCTCATCGGTGACCCTTGACTGGGCAACCGCTGTGAGCGCGACAGGGTATACTGTTCTACGAGGTCTCGACAGCGGGGGGCCCTATTCTACCGTTTTGGTGACCAACCTGGTCGGAACGACATACACTGACACTGCAGTCGAAGAAGAAGGCACCTACTACTATGTGGTTGTGGCCACTAACGCGGAGGGCGAGTCTCCAGCGTCGTCCGAAATCTTGGTGCAAGTTCCTCTCCCATTCACGGGCGCCCCAGTCTCTGTGGCGCCAGTTACATCTGCGCCAGTGACGGAGGCTCCTGTTACGGCTGCACCCGTGACGGCAACCCCTGTTACATCCGCACCACGTTCTGAGGCTCCTGCTACATCTGCACCGGCCACAGAGACTCCCATTTCTACATCTTCGCCGGTGACGGAAGCTCCTGTTACATCTGCCCCGGTTACGGAGGCGCCCATTTCATCAGCACCAACGGCAGTTACTTCTGCACCAATGACGGTAGGACCTGTTATAGCTGAGCAAGCCACCTCGACCCCAGTTACTGTGGCCCCATTCATCGATGCCCTCGCTACAAAGATGCCAGTCACCGAGGCTCCCAGTACTACGGAGCCCACCACTCAGCCATCGTTTACGTCCGCTCCGGCGACGGAGGCCCCCCAGACATCCACCCCAGTTAAAACATCACCTCCGGTCATTGAGACGGTTTCGCCAACTTGTAGGCAAATTTGGTGGGAAAGAATCAACGCCGACTTCGTTGGAATCAATCTCAAAACATGCGGGAAACGGGAGTTTCCTCCAGAAAATGGCTCCTTTTGCTCCGTAAATGCCAAGACCTGCTTCTTTGGATGCCGGCAATGCTCAAGCGTTACTAGCGTCGCATCGTATCCCGAAGTGCGGTGTTTCTGTAATGGGAATGGACGAGAGGTGGGCACTTGGGTTTGTGAGACTACCACGTGTCCTACCGTGGACACTGAATAGGCTTGTCCCTAGTTGGAGGCTTGCGATGCAGCCTCGAGAACCTGCACTACAGGACACCAACAGCAACTATAAACGTTTAAAAAAAAGAGATTGAATCTCGCCAGCTCGGTGTTTTGCAAGGAAGTCGTAGAGCTTTCGGAATGCTGGTCCTTCGGTGTATCAGCTAGTTCGTTAACAAACCCACATTAAGGGAGCACGGCAACATTCTTGCGTACTGTGTTCTCTTCTAAGTGTTGAACAAGTTGCGCTGCCCCGCACCAACCACAGCCTCTATCAGGTGAGAAGCAAATACTTTTATCCGTGCAGCCAACCCTAGCTGGTCGATCTGGAAGCTTGTCATAGTCCAGTGAAAATCGATGTAAGACAGTTGCTTCTTGTTGTCCCTCCTGTTGTTCACTTGTGCGCGAAACTCTTTCTAGTGGTGATAGGCAAATATGTACAGAGATCTACGACGACTGCACAACAACTGATAAATGCACCATGCATCCAGCCACTGCTTGATGGGGATTTGTCAAGCTAATCGATGGAGGACTGCACGTGGCGGGTAGATTGAAGAATAGGAAGAAGCAGATAGCGCCGCCGACGAGGTGCAGGAAGCAACGTGATACACTCCAACCTCGGGATTAAGATTTTCTGTTATAAGCTCGGGGATGGTGATTTGGTATTGTGATGGGACTGACCATTCTCAAGCTAACCGCCAAAAAAAGAGAAATAGAGGTAAAAATGTCCGCAGCTAGCAAGACACAAAGGAATCCTGCGCATTGATCTGGGTATAATTCAGCGGCTAGCTGGCTTCCTTATCCTATAGTAGTACTCAATATACAAACCGGCCACCTTTAGGTTGCAAAGATCATTTGGACCCTCTACCTGATGAGGCAAAGATCATGATCCATGACGCTCAACAGGTTGGAGTGTATAGTATTGTCGTACTGGGGTTGATCAAAACACCAAACCAGTCATAGGTCAAGCAGGATGAAGTGTAGAAAAGAGAGCCAGCAGGTCTGGCTAGAGAGACGTCGTCATGGAGTAGTAAGGGTTAGGGATAAAAGCTCGTGAGGACTCACTCTGTTGCGGATACTACTTTTAAAGATCATAACACCGCTGCTGGCGTATCTGATGGATGAACATGAGGTACTGTATAGGTCAACATGGCAAGAAGCGCACTCCTCCTCTCTTTCCCGTCTTCACGACGATGCGCTTGACTAGACTATTAGCCACGCCATTCTCATTCATGCACGCCAATCGTTTGTAGCGCTCATTGTTTGAGCAAGAAATATTGAGAGAGAACAGACTCGCTCGTTTCGACAACAAGAGTGCTTCGTGACGCTGTAGTACGGTGCTACTAACACTGATGTACTGTGTAGTACGTGTTACGCCTTCCCTCGACCCTGATAAGCAGCAGACACATGTAGCAAGAGAATACTTCCTACCTACTTGGCACACATTGTGATGTTGGGAATCCATGGGCAATCAGAAAGCGTGGTCAACGGGATTGCTGCGACCTGGTAGTCTTCACGCATACATGTATACTACTTGAGAAATCCTCTTGCGAAAGCAATGAATCGTACGTACTGGATCATCCTCAAACGATGCGTGATACGGGAGTGCCCTCCTGAAAATGGTTCTTTTTGCGCAATAGATTCGAAAATGCCAAGACCTGGCTGCTTCTTTGGATGTCAACAATGCTCAAGCGTTTGTGCTGCATCATTTGCTTCACAATTGTAGCTTCCAAAACAGCTGCGAAGGCAGTTTACGAAGAACTATAGTAAGCACATTGGATCGACTCATGTCGCCGATATATTATATTCACTAGTGAGCAGCAGTCAGACTCAAGGCAGAGCACGCACATCCCCTACTATGCTACTTGCTACTCGCATGGTGCGAGTACCGTAGTCTCTCTCTCTATTAGTCTAGAGAGACCACGTATAGTTAGTTCGAATCAACATCATGAGACGGTTGGCGACGAGCTACTCGCGAACTTGTACATGTATGGCGGCGTTTACATGCGTCGCACACTATTACACGCTGTTGGACTTGTCCATGTTGGTTTCCTGCTTCGACCGTGCCTTCAAGTGAAGAGGGAAAGCTGGCCCGCCACTGGCTTGGAAGCCACGCACCCAGTTGCGTCCTGCATTCCACGAGGACTGCCTCGCGAGATGAAGAACCGTATGAGGTATTAGCATATTCCTTCTGTGCGTGCTACGTAGTCCACCCAAGGTTCTACTAGTAACTGATATTGGGGTCTATCCCAATCTAGCGACTGTGCAGACATGTGTACTCACAGATTTCGTGCACAGCCACTGTATGTTTGTATTCAGTCCATATATATATGATCCAATTTTGTTGATACCGTGCTCAAGTATTCATGTGTATTTGACCGTTGGATCATATGGATCCGTGTACTCCCCCACATTTCCCTGTAGGATCTACGAATTTCTATACTGCACATCAAAAGCATCATTCTATAAACAGCGCCATTTTGGACTCTAGCTTCATCGTGCTGAAACTTTTCAAATGCACTTCTCGGCGTTCATTTGTGTGTGTTTTGAACCAGTTGCATGCACACAGTCGCTGGATTGACCCATCCGGAGTCTTATAGAAAAAGTACTATCACAAGAATCACAAGAATAGATGAAATAGTCGCTTAATTGACCCATCCGAACGGTTACGATTTCAAAAATAGTCGCTGGATTGAACCATCTGCACGGATTTGATTATCATGCACCCATCTGTCCAGAGATGCAGTCATCGGGGCTATAGTTCAATCCAGCGACTATTGGGTCAATCCAGCGACTATTGGGTCAATCCAGCGACTATACTGGTTACCGTGGTCATCAAGTACCAGAGAACATGCTCTGACCCCCCGTCGCTGGATTGGGACACACAGAGGGTATACATGTGACAGTCGCTGGATTGACCCATACGTACGGTTACCCTAGAAATAGTCGCAGGATTGACCCATCGCGTCGGATATCCTTCAAATGGTCATGACAGTCGTAGAATTGACCAACAGTCGCTGGATTGACCCACATGTACAGTGTCCCAAAATGCTTAAATAGAAAAATTCAACGCCACTCAACGCCACTCAACCGTCACTGCCACTTTCGTACGGGCACGGCACACAATAGTCGCTAGATTGGGATAGACCCGTGGAATCTAGTAGGTAACATGAGAGAACGTGCTTGAATAACTTTGGCTCTGCCACCAGTCGACCAGTCGAATGGTGGTTTGAGCCACATGTAGTAAGGAGCTTAGATTCAGTTGGCATTGGAATGCCAGGTTCACAGTTGTCGTCAAATGATTTAAACGAGAATTCTGAGTTGGAGTTTTCCTGCAGAGGATGCTCTTTTGTCCTTGACGGACTCATCAGTGTTGGCCTTGGCGTCACAAATTTGTGACTGATTAAACCTGGCATGTGACGACAGGCACCGTAACCCTCGTTGCACTTGTTGATCGCCAAGTGAGGAGACTTTCGAGTGAGATTTAGAATAGCCATAAATTCTTTGGAACACAGTTTGCAGCCTGTGTTCCAAACTGTTGGATGGCAGCTATAGGAGCTGGACGTATGGTACTGTGCCAGGTAGCTACTGTACTGTACATCGGATGAAAAGTAAACCGTACTTTTTAACGCTACCGTTATAAGCTATCTTCGAACACATGCACGACGAAAAGAGTAAAACAAGCACAAGGACAATGAGATGAGAAAAGGTCTCCGCTCGCTTCTCCCTACATTCGCACAGCTGCAGCGCTCACTCTACCTATTCATTCAATAACACCCGCACTCAGTTAAGCAGGTGTATTCATAACTCTTCAGAAGAACAACGAACGAACGATCGATCGAAAAAAGCATCATGTTGAAGGAGCAGACAGCAGTCTTGATTTTGGGAGGTTGGTCGCCTGGTCCCTTGAACTATCTGAAATATGGACGACGCAATTGCATCTTTCTGGAGCCCAAGATTCCCACGCCTCCCATGGGGTGGTCCTGGTGCTGGGATTGGAGTGTGGTGTGCTTCTTTGCAGTCCTTGTGACCATGATTTGGTCCACGCACGCTGTGGGTCAAATTCTGGCTGCTCAGCACACTCAGGCAACCGTTATTCTGACGCAAATCGGCCTGGTTCTATTCTCTCTCCTCTTGTTACGAGTGTGCCTGGCCTGGATTGTTCGGAGCTCGATTCGTCGAGGCGTGCGACTGGCCAAATCCTATCTCAATGACGTGACGGTGGTGATTGGTTTTTCGTGGGGTGCAGGTATTTTAGCAGAGCTGGTGCGATTGGAACTGGTGGGCAAACCCACGCAGGCCTCTGCGTTGCTCATTTGTCCCACATCGACCGTCATGGCGCGGTTGGCTCTACAACGCGACCCCGCGCTTGGAATACGCGAGGCTCAACATGTGCATGTCTTCCATGGACGATATGATGGCTTCTTTTGTCCCCATGCGGATCGATGGGAACAAGCGGCTGGCGTTACCTTGCATTGGTGTGAAGACAATCATGTCATGATGAAGAAGGAATCAATACAAGCCATGACGGAAACACTGGATGAACTTGTACAACACAGCAAGCGCTTACACTGCTATTAAAACAGAGTAAGTATGCAACACATAAAATTTAAAATGAGAAAGAAGAGATGGCTTGTACTACGATAAATGCCAATCTTTCATTATAGCTGTGAAAGCGGCTGCTTGGCCATTCCCTTCAAACCTGTTCCTCTCATCAGGACTGGAGCGAAGGATGCGAGCACTAATATCTATAAAAAGGCAGGGACCATGATTTCTTCGTATCAGTGGATGCAGGGTCATCCTCGGGGAACTGAACCTGTCATTGCCAAGCGTACAAGCGTCGTCATCGAGGAATGATGCGTCGTATGGGACGCGATGATCATCCTCTATCTATTCGAGGCTGTCGCTATTGGTACAGGAGGAGAAACTAGTCTCTCTCTCTCATCATTATTGTCTGTTTTCAGAATCGGGCCAAAAAGAATTGATATCATTGCGTTGCTGCACCTTCGCTCAAGAGAAGAAATCTGTTGGGTCTCCTGGAACGAATTGTTCAGCGATGACGATAGAAATGCATTATAAATGAGCGAGGCTTTCAAAAAGGCTGGTGCAATTCATAGGAAGAGGGTCAGCACATTCACTCTGTACTCGCCCCGTGTTTGATTTTGCGAGGTCGCCTGGGAAGTACTCTATCGGTTTTTTCACACTCACGGCCCCCGTGACGCTTGGTGACGAATACAAGTGCGGGCAATATTGGGAAACGTTCGATACTCACAGCGAGGATGGGATGGGATGTGCCTGTTTTTCAAGTTCTTGAAGCATGGTAATATATCTGATCTAGCAGACAACTCTGTTCGTGCCTCGAGGAAAGAAGTCGCAAATCGCAGTCCGTCCCTCCTATGCTTACCTTCCGAGTACTGGACTGATAATGAAAATCGAACTCTTGTTAAGAACGGAACGAGGGCTATCGTTTTTAAAGTTACTTTGGAAGGAGCTAGTAGAGAGCTTTGGGAGTTCCTACAAGGTGAAGCAAAAGTCCAGCGGGTATTTGTTGACGAATACAAGGATGGCGAAGGAGGCAGCAGGAAAGTCTTACTATGTGAAAATCAGGACGTCCGATATGCAGGCGTATCCCCTGACGGATACACCGGAGTGCAGATTGCACAGGCTTGTGGTTTTTGACGCCACGTTTAAAGAAATCTACCCGGTAGCCCAAAATTTTGGCCCCGGATTCGTGGCGCTGCTCATGAATGACATGGGGCGCCGCGTATTCAGTACCCACGATGATTCACCATTTCAAGATGTTGACGAACTGAGAAATCTGTTCAAGGAGTTGAAGACCCGCACACTTGTTGTTAGCGAATTCTTCGCTAGTAATGATTCGTTGGCTCACAACATGGTTTTGAGGGAAGATCCGAAGCAGCTCAAATTTATCGATTGGGATGAAGGTACCAGGACTGGCCAGATAATGGAACGTACTAACGACCAGTCAGTCGAGCATAACTGGATAGGCACTCTCATGTATCCGAACGCTCTTCGACTGAAAAGGACTGACTGTACACACGAATCCAGTTGGTATTTGCTCTTCTCTGTCTCTTGTGGAAAAGCATGATCTCACGCAGGAGCAAGATGCCAAGGTTAAACAAATCGTGGACCAAGCAGAGAAGGTGGCAACAGATTTGGTACCACTACCGGCAACAACAAAAGAAGAGGATCTTGATCAGTCAATCGTCGAATCCCTGCAGAGGCTGGACAACATGTGCGACGAGTTTTTGAATGGCACACACACATGAAAGTCCTCTCTATACGCACTGGGCGGGGCCTGGGTATGGACGTCGTCTCATAAAGTGATAGAGGGGAGAAAATGGGATAACACTCTAATATTGATCTTATAGGCACCCTACCTTCGCATCGATAGGAACGCTTAGTGTTGAGGGAAAGCTCCGTCAGTTGTTTCCTGCAACCAAATAGCAAGAGCAAGGCAACCCGTCCTCTCAATGATGAAGATGATCTCTCTAGACAGTACATGTACTTCCGCCAAAATTGCGGAACGGTTTGTTAACTACGCGTGTACGCCACGTTCCATCTTTCTCACAGACCACAACCGCATTGGAACATGAAGACGCTCAAGAATACGTTCCTGGTTTGAGGCGGGGGTGGAAATTTGACAAATTCTGATGGAAACGCCAGCCATTGTGAACTTCTTCCAACATCTCCATGACTTACGGCTACGTCATCTTTCAGAAGAGGTCCAACTACTACGGGGGTGGAAATCTAGTGGAATACGACTTTGTGAAAGTTTCGACTGACTTCTTTCTCGAGCGGTCACTCCATTCGATTCACAAATACATATACGTGCCTTGCGGTTGAGGTCGAAAATCTCGAGACAGCTGCCCCTACCAAGCCTCGAGGGCGTAGTATACCGGACAATAGCGATGTACTTCTCCAGCAAGACCATTCTTGTTCCGTCATGCTTTGCTGTCGCACGAATCTGTTGCGTGGCTGTTTCCTCAGTAGGCAATGCTCATCGGAAGACTTGGGCGGCTTCGAGAGCAGTGACAGAACCGAATTACACGAGGCCGTCCAAACTTGTGCTGCTATTGTTGATGATGATGGTGCAGCTGTTGTTTCATGTTGTTGTTGTTGCTGTTGCTCCTACTGTTGTGCAAGTCAAACTCAAACCTTCTTGCTCAAAAACACGACCTAAAACCAAGAACTACAAACGAGCGCGCGCAACAGGCGCGCTTTCTTTTAGTACAGACAGTATATCAGCAGATAGTAACAGTAATTCTCAACCGAGAAGACGAGACCGCTCATCCTTACCTGGTACAGTAGACTAGAGAGCCCTTCTTCTTTACTCCTTCTTCTTATTGTTGATCGATCGATTGATTGATTAGTAGCCGAGACACACCATGAATTCTATTTCACTCGCCGCAGCCGCAGAAAAGAAGAAGAAACCGAAAAAGTTCGGTTTGACAACGACCAATGTGTTTGGAAATGACAACGACGACTCTTCCTCCGAAGAAGAGGAATCATCCAACCCCGTCAATCGGGAGTTGTTGCGGGAACAAGCGGCTTTGAGACAACGAGCTGCCACTGCAATGCAGTATGATTTTGATGGAACATATCAAGAGCAAAAAGAAGAGACAAAGAAAGCAGCAGAACCCAAAAAGGAATCACGTTACATTGCCGACATGATGAAGAAAGCCAAGCAGCGTAACTTTGAACGTGACATTGCGCACGAACGGAAGATCGCCAAGGAGCAAGAAGCCGAAGACGTTGGCGATGACAAGGAAAAGTTCATTACGTCAGCCTACAAAAAGAAGCTCAAGGAACGAGAATTGTGGAAGGAGGAACAGGAAGAAGAGCAACGGCGTGATACAGAGCGAGATGTCACGAAACGAAAAGACGGTGTAGCAGGATTTTACAGCAATTTTAACAGAAACGTGGCAGTAGGGGGTGATGAAGCACCCGCAGACGACAAACCAAGCTTTCTCGACGGCTTTGAGACTGCAGCTCCAACGGAGGAAAGCAACAAAGACGACGCAGGTGAAGCTGGCGCTAGGCCGTCGTTCCTGGATGGCTTCGAAGCACCCAACGAAACTAAAGACATGGCGAGCGAGGCTACTGAGGATCGCAAACGCAAACTAGATGTGACACAAGACGACGCAACACCAAAGAAATCCATGCTAGAGATTCGACAAGAGAAAGTTGCTGCAGCTAGGCTGCGGTACTTTGCGAGGCGAGGCATAACCGAGCAGCAGGCACTTCAAGAAAGCTATTGAATCGCGCAGCGCTTGCTGGAGGCAAGACTTGTGAGGGGCAACTGAACAACTAGGTGGTACGTGTGACAGATAGCAGCAAGCACTTGAAGAAGCCTAGTGAATGATTAGACACGAGCACGACGCATATGCTGGAGGCGAGGATAGTAAGGGGGTAACAGCAAGCACTTGAAGAAACCTGTTGAACGATTAGACGCAAACGGCGCCTGTCGGAGGCAAGAGTTGCAAGGGGGAACTGAAAAACGAGGTGGTGCGTGTGCCAGATAGCCCAGCAAGCACTTCAAGAAAGCTACCTGAGCCAACCTTGAAATATCGCTTAGGTTGCGCTCTATCATACTGAATACATTAAACAACGTGTAGCATACTTTATAGTATAGATGCATACATAAACATACGGGCAGACAGCCCCCAGACTAGAAAGTAGACAGCCCCCCCAGCAGCTGAGTCTACTCATCCTTGCTCTTTCCCCCCTCGACAAGTTGGCGCAGTCGCTCAATTTCCCTCCCCTGCGACTCGATCAGAGCCTGAAGGCGTGCGCTGTCCGAGAGAGTTTCAGCGCTCTCTTTCATCTCATCGGGAACCCCGTTTTCAGGAATTGTGCCTGGAGAAGCCGGTTGCGTCTTAGATAAGTTCTTCTTTGACCCTTGTACTCTACGCCGTGTTGGATCCCACCAAGAATCTGGATGGTACCCATTGAACATTGTGAGAAGAGCTTCATTGTATTGAGCTTGCAAGGTACAAATTGGTAGATCGTTTGGAACATTACGAAAAGGGTTCTCAAGCTCTCGAGCAACTTCGTGCAACCCAGACAAGCAGGTGACAGTGAAGAACGTCAAGACGGATGCTAGCCACAATGCGGTGGCGTATTGGTCCATCAACAATGGGACTGCAAAGACGATGGCAATTACGAAAAACACACTGATTTGAGCTGATGACACACGAGCAATGGTGAGTTCAAGAGATCAAGTGTGCTTGAGTGTAAGAAATCAAACATTCGTACCTGAAGGAAAGGGAAACGGGATATACATAATTTTTCGCGCATGGTTGTAGTACACCATTCCATCACTGAGAAACTGAACAACTCGAGAGATGATCGGAGGGCCGACCTTGCCAGTGCTTCCAGCTAGATGCTCACGAATAATAAATTCACTCAGCCATTGCCAGGTAAGCTGCGTTTTGGCGTATGGGCCTCTTGCCATCTGAAGAAAGCGAACCTCAGCATCAGACACTCCTCCGATGACAGTCAGTGGCCTCGACGCGTTGTACCTGGTACGCGCTTCAGGGGATCGATCAGTACCCGCGAACGATTTGAGGAATTCGTCCCAGCCAGATTTGGTGTCAGGGCTAAGATCAGGGTCAGCTTCAGGCCACGGAGACCCAGGTTCATAGATATCGAGCGGAGATTCAACACCATCAATATCGTTTCGAAGAGTACTTAGGGCAACCGCATTCATCAGGGATGCCAAGTGGGCCAGTTCCTGTAGAAACAACGCAGGAGTGCGGCCCCCTGATGTTGATGCAAACCCTTTCCCATCTGCATTCCATCGCTTGCCCTTTTGGTGATACGTGCTTGTTTTCTTACCGCCCACATTAGGAGGAAAGAGTTCGTTCCAGCCCCCATCTAGCCTTGGTGTTCCCCTCAATCGCAGTGGTACCTTCATCCCACCCCTTTGAGATTTTGTCATCTGTAGGCTCTCCTCTATACTATCGTCGTCGTTTACCGACCCAGTGACAGCTTCAATGCTCTTTTTGATTGCCCTCTCGCTGCTGTCTTCATCCTCGTCGAAACGTTCTCTATCCCTCGTCATGAATTCTCCATTGAGCTCAGGATAATCGAAGTAGCTTGGAGGCCTAATGTGTTTATAATGATCGCACTGCATATGATAGCAGGCAGTATGGGTTGTTGCGTCCATCCACTTTGACATCATTTGGTGTACAGCGCCACAGGCTTCCCAGTATCTTGCATACCCATTGTTGGCTCGAAA
>JAVCKV010586431.1:0-80645 GCA_032274145.1 Herpochondria borealis
GACACCCCGCCTTGCGCTGACTTACCTTTCAAAAACGTATCCAGAGAAGCCTCAGATCCCTGCGCCAACCATCCTGTCTGAAACCGCTGAAACAAACTCTGAGATTCTGGACGCTTCAACAAAGCCGAATGATACTTCTCCAACTTCTTATTCATCACAGGATTAATATCCGTATTCACCTCTCCATTCACTTGTCCAAAAGCACAAGTAATACACAGTGGAACGATAGAGAGAGCCCGGAGGCTAATCATTGACTTTTTCATAAATAATAGTGTTGGATGTTACGACAACACTAAAACTAACTATTCCACACCCTGAGTCAATTATTTCTATTAAAATCGGATTACTCGTCTCTCTTCAACTCAGTCACATTTTCTTCATGCCTCTTCTTATCTTGCTTCGATAAATAAATAACTAGTTCTTCAGGCATGATTCCGAGTGCCTCCTTCTTTTTACTTCATATCTTGTAATAATCTCATCTGATAGAGGTAATTTTTACAACATTTTGCTTAATCACCGCAATAAGGGAGAGCTTCTTTGGTTTTGTATTTATTACTAATCACTGATAAAATTCTTTGCATATGGCTTGTATCTAGAAACTACCAGAGCAGTCATGTAGAGAGCCTGACGGATGTCTTTTCGTCCTCCATAAATCATTCTTCTACCTCGATATTTTCCGCTATCTCAATTAAGTGGAGCGAGCCCTGCTAGCGATGATGCCTGCTTGTTAGTGAGCTTAGCTAGTTCTTGCATAAGCGTGTATAGCGGTCAAAAAAGAAAACGCCGAGTTGCCTCCTACGCCTTTTATAGATGTCAGAATTTTTATAGATTCGTCGATTTCTGACGACTTTGTTTTGATGCGAGATTTGACAATAGCATGAATTTCGTGAAAAATTGAAGCTAAGCAGAATCGCGCTGAACTTACTCAAGATAGATAGCTAAGTGAAGAAATCCCTACCGATGAAAGAAATGCAGGCCATGGAAAAATAAAGCCTATCGAGAAAAAATCCTTTCCCCAGCTAGCTGACTGTGTCCATGCAATTCGCTAAATAAGTTTGGGCTAGGCTCAATTTTTGTGTATATAAAAATTTCAGTATATCAACATTTGCTTGTAATTCAAATCAGCGATACATGAACTATACTTTAACTTAAAAATTATGACACTAAAAATCACAGTTCAAGATTTGAAAGATTGCGCCGAGGAAGCCCGCCTACTAGGAGTTGATCCACAAGTAGCAGCTCCTCCTGTGTATAGAGCTTTATGGAGCCTAGGGGTTCCTATTCGCCCACCCTTATATACCAAATCAGTCGTTCCTGCCATTTTTGAAGCTATAATTATTGCCATATTTTGTACATTAAGCATGCAAATCATTTCACGTTATAACGTGGATCAGAATTTTGTGATATTCTCACTAATTCTCGGATTTTCACTTATATGCTAGTGTCACGGGGAAGCATCAAAGCTTAGGAAAAAATTTAAAATACCTGAATACGCAATTTTATTAAAACGTATCAAATCAAAAAAATAGCGAATACATTCATAGTAGCCGATCTCCACAGCAAACTTTCACCACGATAAACCACTAATCACTCTATTTAAAGAACTTATCTATCTTATCTTTTACTTTTTCATTCACTCTATCATAATATAATAGCGCTGTCTTAGCATCACCTATGAGTTCATGGTATACGCCTGCACTAGCTAATGATTCTTGATTATCTGGCTGAAAATCAGCTATTAACGTTGCTAACTCTACATGATCTTTTGTTTTTAAATCACTAAATTTAAAAGTTGCTTTTTTACTACCTTTCAAGGTCTGGAATGTCAGATTCAGATCAGAATCTACTCCAGAAAGCCAAACTTTACTACGCGCTTTTGATAATTTGATAGGTTGCTTTATAAGACCTTTTCTCTGATCTAACCCGGAAAGCGCTCTGATGAGTCCTCTGTTAAGTCTACTTCGTTTTTCCTTAAGAAAGTGACGGGCTTTATACCTTTTAGTTTTAACTAAAGAACCGCGTGAATCTGCACCTGTGATTAGCAACTTAGCATTCCCGGTACTATAAATAAAAGCAACAGCAGCTGTGGCATGATTTCGGATATTTCCACGATAGTAGGAATAATCTGCATAATCTCTAGATGGCAAAACAACATATGAATCACTTCCGTGGCATCTAGCCATATTGAGCCAAGCCTTGTAATACTTAGCTACTTTCTTCTTCAACTTAGTATCATCTGATGATAACGTCCCCACCAAGCCCCAAGTGAAGCCCATCAGAGCACAGGCATGCCCGTCCGCCATATCCTTATAGATAGCTTTTATATTTGAAAGATGCAGTTTTTTCATCTTCTTTGCATTCTTTCTTTCTGGTGATAAAGAGTAGAGAATATGAGCAAGACCTGATTTCTGAGCATACTGATGCCGCTGACTTTTTTTCCACTGTTTCCAGTCTATTGGCCCATTATTCATGGTAAATTCACCACCGTAGGCCACGCGGCCTACATCTGTAGTTCCACGCTCTAAAAAACCAAAGCTTCTATCAACAGCTTCTTGATCAACATCAATCCCACAACGTTTACTTAATTGCCAAGTAAGAAGTGCTAATTTGGTTTGCCACTGCATGGGGCCGTAACCTCCTCCATTACTAAGGATATAGGAATATGGTTCATGCCCAAAGCCTCCTTCATAGAGAGCTTGATGCTTATCAAATTCTTTTTGCGAATCACCAGAGCCACTCTTCACTTTCCAATGACTAATACTACCTTTCCACTGAGCTGCATCTAATAACGCCATTGTTTCCTTTAACGTTTTCAGAACCTTCCTATCTTTTGTTAACATGTAATACTCTGTGAGTACTATTCCTTGAAAGCCCAAATGCCAAGTCCAGCTATTCTCTTGGTATGGCTGATTCCAATCTTTAGCCATCTGCTTTCCTACTCTGAAATATTTTTTTTCGTTCGCCCCCAAAAGAGCAAGTGTAGCTACGCAACGCCCAGCCGAATGTAGACCATCTTGGTTTTTTGATAGATACTTATAGGCTCTTTCTCTTAACAATTCGGTCTTTTTACAATTCTCTGGAAAACTGTCTGAAAATCGCCCTAGCTTTTCTAGCCTTATCTTTACTTCAATCTTTTTCCCTGCCCGTATTACCATCAAATTTAGTACGCCATCACTACCTTCACTATCCTCGATAGCTAAACCCATACCTTGAATCGGCCCCTCTATCCCTGGTGTTCCGCCAAATGCATGATCTACAAATTTTTTCTTATTCACTCCATAAATCTCGTCATCAACTTTTAGAACATCAATAGCTGGTGATTTTTTGAAAATATATTTTACAATAAAAGAATTTTTTTTAAGAATAGCACGTGCACCTGTAGGTCCGAGATTAACCAAAAAACCAGGTACAACCACATCAGGCCCTTCTTTAGCTGGCGTATTCCATCTCCCTTGATTTTCTGGATCCTTTATAGCCAAGGCACCATTGAATGAACTCACTATCAATAGAGATGCAAATATTAATATTTTGATATTCAATAACTTCGAAGTGAAAATATTATTTTTCATAACTAATTTATTGCACAATACAATACTCACCTTCAAGCTAAAATATTATGATTTGTTCAGTTAAACTCCGATTAACAAACCTAACTTACCAAACATTATGTGACTTTGATCAAATCTAATCTTTGATTAAGTTCTAATGGAAAGTAAATAATGTCAAAAAGATGACAACGAAAGCTTATTGCTAATTTTGAAATGATTGAAGGATCTAGCAGTTTATAACCTTCTTACCTGAATAGAAAAAATAGGAATAAAGCTACAATACCAACATCACGATACTTCTATTAAGCAGCAGTATCGTAGTGCTTTGAAATATCATTGAAAATTTTATCTCTGCGATTTCTAGCCTGATCTAAATCTCTTGTTTTCAATGAAAACCTGAGACGTTCAGCTGTTGAATCTGCCTTATGAACAGTAAGATGACACCACCATACTCCTCTGTTATTCCATAAATGGTGGTTTGGATTATCTCCATTTACTCTTAGTGCCAGTGTTGTTTTTTTGTTAGCCATAACATTTTAAATTGGGTTTATTTAGGTGCCAATACCCACAACCTAACTAATTTAATAATATTAACAACATGAAAATTAAATTTCACGATAAATTTCACATAAACTACTTATAAAAAAAACATTAAAAACATTACTTTTTTAGTGCTGATTTCATATCTTTATAAATAATACTCATTTTTTCTGAATTATCCACCCCACCAAACCGAGATTGCTCGTGCAGCATCAACATCTCTCTCAGCGGCGAAATCAAAGCATTGTCTAGCTTCTCTTTAGAACTATTCACCCAGCTACTATAAGTCTGCGCCCTAGCTCTTTCACCAATCACCGAAACTAAATGTTGCTCAATTAGCATCATTTCCTGATCTACTTTATAGGCTCCGTTCATTATAACTAAACCCTCTCCCAACAATTGCCCTTTTTTACTACGCGCTTTAAAAAGACGGTAAGACAACCATGATAGCAGAATGGCTCCCAAAATCCAGATAATCATATTTAGAAATTCTTTATTTTCCTCACTTCCTTTCCACACCTGAAAATCCTGTTTTAGGTTATTAAACCGATCCTTCAACCACTGTGCCCAGCTCTCAGTATTTGCGACATTCTCTAATGAGAACCAATCTGGAGGAGTGGGATCTACAATCTCCCACTTTCCATTTATCCAAACTGAACACCAAGCATGCATATGCGTCCCCCTCATCACCCAAGCATCATCACTTTTTTCCCGCACCACATAGCCCACACAATAACGCGCAGGCACTCCCTGCTGCCTGAGCAGCAAGGTTGCAGTAGTGGCAAAATATTCACAATGTCCTCTACGCACATTACTCATGAATCTCACGAGATCAGAAGCCGTTCCACTTCCAGGAGAAAAGTCGAAATGAAGAGAATAGGTAAACTCTCGATTAAAAAAACCTTGGATCATATTCACCTTCTTCTTAACGTTTTTGTGTTTGCTAAGCCCCATCTCCTTACTTAATGAAAGTAGAGCATCATTGTATTTAGGAAATATCTGCAGATCCGTTAGGTAATCTGGATCACTATCCAGTAAATTATCATCCACACTCGAGAGTTTATAATCAATCACCGACTTTCTGTTAATCAGCTTTAACACACCAAGTGGATGCACCGCCGCCTTTACATCATCTCCAAACATTTCACTCACCGCAACAAACCCTTCGCCAGCAGGAACAATACTCTCAACAGTATCAGAACGACCTATTCCCCTGAGCCTCACATGATTTACTCGCCCATCTGGCCTTTCAATAATCTCTTTATGCTCTGGCTCAAAAACATATAAGCCAGATTCGTTGTCGCCAACGACATCACCCAATCTGCTTTCAAAGGCATCATCCATGGTTTCAAAATTTTCAGCATCTGATTTAAAATCATAACTCCACATCATCCCCTGATGTTTATTATAGCTATTCAGTCGCAAATATTTCGGCACATCATCCCCCCACATCCTCCATTGAATATCATTACTCTGCTTTATCTTTCCTAGTTGACCTAAAATCGACCGATGAGGGTTAGACTCCCCTATTTCAGCGGCCTTATGAAATGAACCACCTTCCGCTAGAATTTTGTAAATCGCAGCAGCTTCTAACTGTATCCAGACCACAAAACCAATCATAAAAGGGATTGCGCAAGTAAGACGCTTCCACCCCAATCCACGCTTCACAGAGACAGATAAAAGGATAATAGAAAATAATATTAATAACGACATATGCACGTAAATATTCATTTTACTCGCACAGGAAGCCACCACGATAACTATGAATAAATAAGGATAACCTGTATTAATAGTTTGAGGATTTATAGCCCTTCCCTCTTTCAAATCCTGGCGCATTCGTTGCCTCGAAAAATAGAAAAATGTATTTAAATTAATCCTATCGCGTTTCCCATATCGCTGAGCTAACTCGACAGGCAAGAAACATAAAGGAAACCATTTAATTACCTGAAATAAGCTATTATGTCCAATTTCCTCTAACCAAACAAACAACAGAATGGTCCCCAGAATACCTAGTGAAGCCTGAAAAGCCTTTACATATGAAGCATCATCAAAATCCCAACTGAACTTCACCCAGTTCTTACCTTCTAATAAGATAGCAATAAGTAAAGCCACAATAGCCTCACCAGTCATTGCTCCCCAATACAACAAAGTAATTCCAGCCAATAGCCTAGGAGGCACTAAGACTGGAGCTTTATTAGTAGTATTATGCATTTATTTTTTCAGAAATGACCTCATTTATTCAAGAACCGAGACCTTTTAGAGAAGTATTTTACAATCAGAATCATAGTAACTGCTAATATTAAAACACAAAAACGATCTCAACAATGAGATCGTTTCTATAAATAGCATCGTTAGCACATCTTTATTTAGCAAAGATCTGTGTCGAGTAAATGGTACCATCTCTTGAATCAACAGTGACAGCAATACCACTATGCGAGAAATCACCTACAATATTCCTAAAGTGACCTGGAGAAGTTACCCATCCGTTCACAAATTCATTTGCCACGCGAGAACTAGTATAACCTCGGATACCACCCGTATTTTCACCAAAAGAATTAAATCCATTCTGTGACACCGTAGTTGCTCTTGACTGTGCATTATCATGATTCACCGAGATGTCCGCACCAGGACTAGCCTGGCTAATCATATTTGCATTGTGAGCAGCTGCTAAGTTATCCATTACTGAGTTCCTTATTAAGGCTGAACTTCCATTACCCACTCTCACCGAATTAATACTGTCAAATATATCTTTAGCATATGTAATCTCAAGGTTTGAATCTGCCCCAGAATTATCCGCATCATCTCCAGCATTTATACCATTTGCCGCATCTGGATCATTCGGAAGCTCTATACCTATAGAACCAGGAATAACATCATCACCACCACTACCTCCATCACAGCTAGTTAAACCACTAGCACAACTCAAACTCAGAACACTTATAACAACGGTAGATAATTTATTTTTTAATTTCATAGTATATACCATCCTACATTGGAACACTCACTGGTCAACGTATTTTTAGATCTTAAAATCACATAATAAAATCACCTATATATAGACTAATTAATATTTATTATATATTTGTAATAAAGTTAGTTACAAATAAAAAAGGAATTTTAATCAATCACAACAATCGCACACCCCCTCTTTCTAGAGACACTTTTCGCTCTTTATAAAGCTGCCCTAATGCTTTTTTATATGTCTTTTTACTCACTCCAAACATGGCCTGTATAGCTAATGCATCACTTTTATCACCAACTTCCAGAAAACCAGCGCCCTGCTCCAGCTTGGACATAATTTGCTCAGCTAGAGTCCCAACTTTCTCCGCTCCCGGTTTATCTAAAATAACATCCACTTTATCATCGTCTCTCAATCCTAAAACATACCCTTTTAGACGATCTCCAATACTCACTGGCTGAAAAATCTGATCATGATAAATCATCCCCCAATGCGTCCCCTCAACAATTACATTATAACCATTCGATGATCTACGCACCACGATAATTTCTACCTGTTCATCCTCTAAAAACGTACGCCTCTCTTTCCCCAAAAACCTACCTAACTTCGTAGTCGCTGCTATCCTGCCAGACTTCTCATCCACATAAGCCTGTACCATTACAATTAGCCCCTGACTCACCTTTCTCTTTTGCTCACCAAAAGGTAACATCAGATCTTTACTAAGACCCCAGTCTAAGAATGCTCCAGCTTGATTCACCTGCACCACCTTTAGCGGCGCACACTCACCAACAATAATTTTCGGCTCCTTAACCGTAGCTATCAGCCTATCCTCAGAATCATTATAAATAAATACACGCATCCAAGAACCAAGCTGCGCCCCTTGCCCCCCTTCAAAAGTAGGCAGTAAAATTTCTCCATCTTCGTGCCCATCCAAGTAAGCACCTCTATCCTCAATTCTTACAACCTCAAGACTATTCCACTTTCCTAAATCTGCCATTTATTTATTAGATGGTAAAGCTTCAGAAAGGGGCTTTGTTGCAACTACGTTAACCTCTAGATCACACATCAAGTCCCTGATCGGCAAATAATCAAGTGCCTCCTGAATCGACTGTGGCCTCTCCCTCCAGTCTGGTCTCATTAATTTATACATCCATAATTTAAATCCTTCTGGGACATTCACTCTGAGTCCATTAATATGAGGCAGCTCGCCCACCTTATGCTTAGCAATTGCCAGATCTAAGGGTAAATCAGCTAGCGGATGACAACCAGCCAACATCGCATAACAGAGCTGGCCAACCATAAACAAACTCGTTATTTCGCCCATTGGCTCGCCATTACACAACTCAGGAGCCGCGAATGCAGAGTCTATCAAACTCTGCTCTGCCCCTACACCATGCATCATCGGCAAAAGTTTACTATAACCCATATCCATAAGCATAAACCTCTTCTCACCAGTTTGCTTTTTTCTAACCAGCACTGATGAAAGTCTGAAATGGTAATGGAAAAAGCCCATTTCACTAAATTTCGCTAATGACTGCAACAACTGCATAGCCATATCATACACCTCCTCAACTTTAAATTCTTCAAGTCCAAGCAAATTTTTAACAGTCACGCCCTCTGCCGAAGCACTTACAATGTAAGCGAGATCATCCTCTATATCAGCACTCAATATAGGCAATACACCCTCAGCCTGCACACTAGTTAGATCACTAACAAGCAAATGAAACTGCTTCTCAAATACAACACGATCATTAATTTTCGAGAGATCAAACTCTCTAACTATAACCTCATCCGAGGATTGAATATCCTGAGCTAGATAGGCGTGCCCTAGCCTCCCAACCCCCAGACTTTGCTTTATTTTGTAGCGTTCTGATAATTTCATTATTTGCTTTAGCTGTATTCTGTATTAATTATTTTTTAGTTTCACCTAAATAACTTAATCTACAAACCATATTTTCATTAATAAATTATCATTTAATGAGTATGTTTTACATATCTTAAGTTACTATACATAGTATTTACTCACATTAATAACATGTTTACAATATTTTAACGTCTAAAAATTAACAAAAATGCCATAAATTTAATAAATCCTTATATTTAGAATTGATTTATCAAGATCAATCACTGTTAGCACAAGTGATAATGGATATTGATACAATCAACTATTACAGCCTCTTCCTCATTTCATTCAGTAAAAAAACCCCAAACAATTCAATTTTATTTTGACAGATGAGCCGCCTCTGCTACGTTCCGCCCGCCTGTAGGTAGGTAATATCATCTCCAGGCATCAAGTAATGGTATCAATTACACTGATACGCTCTTGTAGCTCAGGGGTAGAGCGCATCCTTGGTAAGGATGAAGTCGGCGGTTCAAATCCGCCCAAGAGCTCCAGAGTAACAAATACCATTAATCATAATCTAGCCCACCAAACAACTTGGTGAGCCTAATTAAAGCGCAAAAAAAGAAAATATAACATTATGGCTAAAGAAGCATTCGAAAGAAATAAGCCGCACGTGAACGTCGGAACTATCGGACACGTTGACCACGGCAAAACAACTCTCACAGCAGCAATCACCAGCACTCTTGCAGAGCACGGTGGAGCTGAAGCAAAAGCATACGACGAAATCGACGGTGCTCCAGAAGAACGTGAGCGCGGAATCACCATCTCAACTGCACACGTTGAGTATGAGACAGAGA
This sequence comes from Herpochondria borealis, assembly GCA_032274145.1. Taxonomy (NCBI): domain Eukaryota; phylum Rhodophyta; class Florideophyceae; order Ceramiales; family Ceramiaceae; genus Herpochondria; species Herpochondria borealis. Next base: position 9,748 of record JAVCKV010586431.1, read on the forward strand.
CTCGCCACTACGCACACGTTGACTGCCCAGGTCACGCTGACTACGTTAAAAACATGATCACAGGTGCAGCACAAATGGACGGAGCAATCCTCGTTTGTTCAGCAGCTGACGGCCCTATGCCACAGACTCGTGAACACATCCTTCTTGCTCGTCAGGTTGGTGTTCCAGCGATCGTAGTATTCTTAAACAAAGTTGACCAAGTTGACGACGAAGAACTCCTCGAGCTCGTTGAAATGGAAATCCGTGAACTCCTAGACATGTATGAGTTCCCAGGAGACGACATCCCTGTAATCATGGGATCAGCTCTTAAAGCACTCGAAGGTGACGACACTCACAAAGAGAACATCATGAAGCTTATGGCTGCAGTTGACTCTTATATCCCTGAGCCAGAACGCCCAGTTGACCAACCATTCCTTATGCCTGTTGAAGATGTATTCGCTATCTCAGGTCGCGGAACAGTTCTCACAGGTCGTATCGAGCGTGGAGTTGTTAACAAGATGGAAGAAGTTGAGATCGTTGGTATTAAAGATACCATCAAAACTACAATCACTGACATCGAGATGTTCCGTAAACTTCTCGACGAAGGCCGTGCAGGTGAAAACGTAGGTCTTCTCGTTCGTGGTCTTAAGAAAGATGAAGTTGAGCGTGGACAGGTTGTAGTTAAGCCTGGCACAGTTACCCCTCACGCAAAGTTCACAGCAGAGACATATGTTCTCTCTAAAGATGAAGGCGGTCGTCACACACCATTCTTCTCTAACTACCGCCCACAGTTCTACTTCAGAACAACAGATGTTACTGGTTCCATCAAGCTTCCTGAGGGAGTTGAAATGGTTATGCCTGGTGACAACGTTGAGATGGAAGTTGAGCTCATCACTAAGATCGCGATGGAGAAGCGCATGCGTTTCGCTATCCGTGAAGGTGGCCGCACAGTAGGTGCAGGACGTGTAGCTGACATCCTAGACTAATTTTATTCTAGATTCAAAAGCACACAACTTTTTAACGCGCTAGGTTTCAGCACCTTATATTGACTGAAAGCTGGATTTCGAGGGTGCTTCAAGTTTTAATGCTTGAAGTACCCTTAAATCGCATTAAAAGAACTGCCCACTGATTAATAAACAATAACATTAAACAATAACATTAAACAATCAGTGGTTAACAAAAAATAAAAAGGAGTAGTATTTAATACAGGGTTGTAGCTCAATTGGTAGAGTAGTGGTCTCCAAAACCATTGGTTGAGAGTTCGAGTCTCTCCGGCCCTGCCACTCCTTTCATTTCACACATTCAACAACACAATATGTTTCAGAAGATTTCAACATTTATAGGCGAGGTAAGAGGAGAACTCCGCAAGGCTACATGGCCTTGGGATCCAGACCCAAAAGCCAAAGGCCTCAAGAAATACAAAGAACTCGTCGACTCCACTGTGGTAGTCATGATTGCCATTGTACTTCTAGCCGGCTTCGTTGCTGTAGCTGATCTCCTTCTGTCAGAAGCTATTAAATTAATATCTACAAGTTTCTAAAACTTCATTAAGATCAGATATACAGCTAGCTCCATTCATTTCATATCTAAACGATAACTTAATCACACTCAGATGCCAAAAATCCCACCACCTAATAAGCAATGGTATGTAGTCCACGTTCTCTCAGGTCAAGAGCAGCGCGTGCGTGACCGCATCTTACGCATGGTAGAAGCAGAAGAAATGGGCGACTTTATTTACGAAGTCCTTGTTCCTCAGGAGCTCGTTTCTGAAGTCGGTAAAGGTGGCGAGAAAAAGGAAAGAAAGAAAAAGTTCTACCCTGGCTACATAATCGTTAATATGAACCTCTTCACAGAGGACTATCAACTCGTAGAAAACACTTGGTATTTCATCAAGGAAACTGACGGAATCATAGGATTTGCAGGAACCAAGAATGAACCTATACCGATGCGCCAACGCGAAGTCGACGCCATGCTTGCTCAGATCAAAGAGCGAGAAGAAAATGTCCGCCCAGCAATTGCATTCCAAGTAGGAGACGAGGTTAAAGTATCAGACGGTCCATTCCAGAGCCAAACAGGTATCGTAGAAGAGATCGACGAGGAAAAAGGAAAACTACACGTGTCAGTGACCATCTTCGGTCGAGCAACACCAGTGGAACTCGAATTTTGGCAGGTAGAAGCTGGTGAGTAATTCATCTGCCACACATATCATCATCACCATCATATAACATTAAACATTTAGCAAAATCATGGCTAAGGAAGTAAAACAAATTCTAAAACTCCAGATACAAGCTGGACAAGCAAATCCATCTCCACCAGTAGGACCTGCACTCGGTCAAGCAGGTGTGAACATCATGGCGTTCTGTAAGGACTTCAATGCGCAGACTCAAGCGAAAGCTGGAGATCTTCTCCCTGTTGAAATCACAGTATTCAAGGACAGCTCATTCACCTTCATCACTAAGCAACCACCAGCAGCGGTTCTTCTTAAAAAAGCGGCTAAAATTGCTTCTGGATCAGGAGAACCAAACAAGGTGAAAGTTGCCAAACTTACAAAAGCACAGCTTTTAGAAGTTGCAGCCATCAAAATGCCTGACTTAAACGCTAATGATGAAGAAGCAGCATGTAGAATCCTAGCTGGAACATGTCGCCAGATGGGAATCACCGTCGAAGGCCTATAATTTCATCATTATTAAATACAATATTTTCAAAAGGTGCATCATTAAGATGCGCCTTTTTTGTTTGGATGAAACACTCTGACACCTGATCTCCATTGACAACTTCTTCAATGTAGGCCATTAGATCTCACCTATAAACATGTCTTTCGTAGAAACATTTAATCAGCTTCCTGAAAAAAAATCTCCACTACTTAGGAAATTTAAGAACCTTATATCCCCAGCAAATAAGGAACAACTCGAAGCAATGGCACAAGATAGCCAGAAGTTAACGCTACAAAATTTTGGAAAAACTATGCGCCTCTTCGCGCCTCTCTATGTATCCAACGAATGCGTCAATAACTGCTCATACTGCGGATTTTCTCGAGACAACCCTATTCTCCGAACCACTCTTACTATTGATCAAGTCATCACAGAAGCCCGCCATCTCTATGATTTAGGATTTAGAAGCATTCTACTCGTCGCAGGTGAGCACCCTAAATTCGTTTCTGATGGCTATCTCCAAGATTGTATTAAAGCCATAAAATCTTTCATCCCTACCATCGCCATAGAAGTGGGTCCCATGAAAGATCATCAATATAGCGAACTCGTAAACCACGGAGCAGAAGGCTTGATCGTCTATCAAGAAAGCTACGTACGAGAGGCTTACACCAAACTACATACAGCTGGGCCTAAGAAGAATTTTGACTGGCGTTTAGAATGCCCAGAGCGCGCCTATGCAGGCGGATTTCGCCGTATTGGCATTGGAGCTCTATTCGGTCTAGCTCCTTGGCGACAAGAAGCACTCGCACTCGCGGCTCATCTAGAATACCTCTACAAGCACTGCTGGAAAGCATCCTTCTCAGTAGCATTCCCACGCATGCGCCCATATGCAGGGAATTACCAATATTCGCCAAACCCCGATCTCTTTTTAAATGACAAAGCCCTCGTTCAGCTCATCTTCGCATTCCGCATCTGTTTTCCTCAAGTGAACATTGTTCTCAGCACCCGCGAACCAGCATCACTCCGAGACGCTCTCATACCGCTGGGAGTCACCCACATGTCTGCAGGCTCACAGACTGAACCAGGAGGCTACACTGGTGCTGGGCACGATGACTTACACCTCACCCTTAAAGGCAAACGTATTGAGATCGAGGAAAAAGATATCAAACCTTGCCAGAAAGCAACAGAGCAATTCACCATTGACGACACCCGCTCCCCTCTCCGCATAGCAAACCTTCTGAGAAGCCAAGGCTATGAAGCGATCTGGAAAGACTGGGATGAAGTAATTTTAAAACATTAAATCACTCGATGAATATTACTCTTAACGGAAATAATTATGAAAGCTCAGAAAATATATCTATATCTGAACTTCTCACTTCACTCGGGCTCACAGGCAAACCCGTCGTCATAGAACATAACAAAATCGCTATCTTCCCTAGAGACTACTCCTCTACCAATCTTGAGAGGAATGATCAGATCGAGATCATCAATATCACGGCAGGTGGATAAAATGGCTAAACATTATAGTAATGCTTACACCACTACAAGAACGTTGGATTAAATTTAGCTCCAGGATGGCCCTTCCCAAGAAGGAAACTATCTGGAAAAATTTTACTACTTTATACACAGAAGATAACAGACATTACCATGATCTAAAACACATCCTAGACTGCCTAACAAAATTAGATACCTGGCCACAACATCTCGACAACACAGATCGTGATACTATAGAATTGGCTATTTGGTTTCATGACATTATATATGACTCACGCAGAGCAGATAATGAAGAATCCAGTGCAGCATTAGTTAGCCATTACCTAAAAGGCCATCCGCTCACAGAAAATTGCAAAACTCTCATTCTAGCAACAAGACACAAACAAACAAAAGGAACACACACAGAAGAAATCATCTGCGATATCGACCTCTCGATCCTCGGGGCTGAACCCGAGAAATACCAGCTCTACGCAAATAACATCCGTAAAGAATACAGCTGGGCAGCAATAGAAGACTATAACAAAGGACGCGCTAGAGTGCTTCATAAATTTCTTACCAGAGAAAGCTTATTTAAAACTTCATACGCAACCGAGAAATGGAAAGAACAAGCCCACATCAACATTAAGAACGAACTGAAAAAACTCCTCTAATTCCTCGCTTCCAGAACATAAGATTTAACATTTTATTTAAATACATTTTAAAAAACTCACATGACAAAAATATTATTTATACTTGGGGCTAAAATATTGCTCGGAATCAATACACTAGAAGCAAATACAAAACCAAATATCGTATTCATCTTTGCTGACGATTGGGGCTGGGGTGATCTCAGCTGCCATGGACACCCATATGCTAAGACTCCGAATATAGATAGACTCGCTAAGGAAGGTTCAGATTTCCACCGATTTACAGTAGCGAGCGGCGTCTGCTCACCCAGCAGAGCCGCAGTAATGACAGGGCATTTCCCTGCGCGCTACTCCATAAATAAGCACTTCGCATGGGTGCCTAGTAATGCCAGGAGAGGGATGCCAGATTGGCTAGACACAGAAGCGCCATCGCTACCACGCATTCTTCAGCACGCTGGCTACAGAACCGCCCATTTCGGCAAATGGCACCTAGCCAACAACATGATCCCTGATTCTCCTGCTCCGTTACTATACGGTTATGATCAGGCGTGGGGATTCAACTGCTCAGGAGAGCAACTACCTGTCCATGATGACGTTAGGGAGTCGATCAAATTTATTGAAAAATCACACTCAGAAAATAAACCGTTCTTTCTTAATTTATGGATACATGAACCCCATACACCCTTCCATACTGTTCCAAAATGGGAGTGGAAATTCAGACACATCAAGGATCCTACCGATCGGATTTATGCCTCGGTTCTATCTCACGCAGATGAGCGCATTGGAAATTTATTAAATACTCTGGATCGTCTCAAAGTAGCTGAGAATACACTAGTCATTTTTTCATCCGACAATGGCCCTGCAAGAGCTGCTGGAAAAGTAAAACTAAAGTTAAAATATGATACCGCGACAGGTGCTGGCTGGGGAATAGCTGGAGCTAAGGGCATAACTGGAGGCCGCAAAGGATTTAAAGCATCCCTTTTTGAAGGCGGAATAGGTGTGCCATTTATCGCACGATGGCCGAAACATATTGCAGCAGGTAAAGTGGATAATGAATCTCTGATTTCCGCTGTTGATCTTCTTCCAACTTTCTGTGCGATCGCAGAAGCAGAGTTACCAAAATCTTATAAGTCTGATGGAATAAATATAACCTCGATTCTCCGAGGTAAAAAAATGCCCCGTAGAAAAAAGGCCTTATTCTGGAAATTTATTTCACCCTATCCTGCAAAAAAAACAAAACCTAACCATTGGGCTAGCTGGGCAATAGTGAAAGACAAGTGGAAATTAGTCGCAAGTAAAGAGCTAGAACACGTCGAACTTTATAATATAAATAACGATGTCACAGAATCAAAAGATCTATCTAAGGATAGGCCAGAGCTCGTGACCGAACTTATCAAGACACTAAAGAAATGGCAGTCAGAACTCCCAGATAAACCTTCTGGTGATGTATTCTCAAAATTAAGAAATAAAGAATAGGTAGCGTATCTTTAAATGTTAAATCTGCTAGATTTTCACACCTCCAAGATTAAAAATAGTCAGGAATGAATAGGGTTGAAACCTAGCGTAAAAGAGTCTGAGAGCAATAAAGTACCCCGCCGCAAGCGGACGGGGTATTTAGAATAGAGTAAGCTGATGGTCTTTATGCAGTTCTTGGTATTCTCCACCCTGACTCTTCACATGTTGCGATATCATGGATTCATCTCCATGTTTTCCTACGCTACTTGCAAAACATCCATCACCCCAAAATTCTCCTCCCCATAATATGGATAACTCCGCTCATGCAAACTTATTACGCCCCACGGGGTGGGGAATCAAACACCAAGAGATTAAACTTACTATCTAAGAACCCCCATTCTAGGGGTTCTCGGAAATAAATTAATGCATCTAAAGTTTTTTCGCTATTTTTTGAAATGTTTAAAAATGTAGCTCCGTAAAAATAAATCAGCTACCTCGTCATCACTCAGAGCTCTCACTCTTATAGCTGAGACACTGCTGCTGCTTAAGGTTTCAACCTATTCCGCAACCAACACTAAACACCATGATTAAATATCTATACTCCATTATTATACTAGCCAGCTTAAATGTTGCTTTAGCAGCACCTAAGCTCGTCACTCGCTATCGTCTCACTCCAAGTGCTGAACTACGCATCGTCTTTGATAATGCAATGGTAGCAAAAAATACAATAGGTAAAAACCAACCAAATAATATTTTATCTATCAAACCAGAATGGAAAGGTAGAATTTTATGGAAAGCTGAAAATATTGCTATCTTCCAGCCTCTCGAAGCAGCTAAACTCAATACCATCTATACATTTCACACGAAAAAAGGTCTTAGTAACTTCAACAGTGAGCCAATTAAAGTGAGTGAACTAGGAAAGAAATCTACGCCCAAATTCTCAATCACAAATTCAAGAAATCTTGATAGCCTTCAAAACGAAGCCCGCCCGAGAACTTTTTTACGATTCAACGATGACATCTCATCTACTCAGCTTGCACCTTATTTTTATTACCAGAGTGAAGACGGAAAAAGAGCTGCTGCACAGGTGATTCAAGCAAAATACTCTGATATTAATTCATCATACTATTCTAGAACTTCATGGTCTAAACGTTCACGCTCTGCAATCAATAAAACACTCGGTACACCACAGAAAAATGAAATACTCAAAGCCGATACAACATTATCAAACTGCATCGTAGTTCGCCCTATCGAGACATTACCTTCAGGAAAAGGTTGGCGACTCTCTTGCCTCCAAAGCGCTCCCAACTTATCAAAAACTACAAGAACTCTTAAAATAGATACACGCACCATTGGAAACAAATCTCCTTTTAAGTGCATTAAAGCAACTGCGGTTAACTATCCAAATCAACCGCATTTTATCCGGGTGCGCTTTAACAGTAATCTCATCACCAGTACCGTGAAAAGCCAGCTAGATGAAATTTTAGAAATCACACCTACAGTTCCTAACATTAGATACAACATAAAGAATAACTATATCGACATCCACGGCAACCTAAACAAACAAGACAATTACTACGTTACTCTCAAACCTTCATTAAAATCACAAAATGGACTAATATTAAGTAAACAATTCTCTAGCAAAATAAAATTTACACATGTAAAGCCATCTATTGCTATTCCCAGTCTCAGTCGAGCCCAGCTTTCCCTTGGACAGCGCAAATACCCTATAGAGACTGTAAATCTAGATACCGTGAAGGTCCGCATCAAGGCTCTCACTATGCAACAAGCAGTAATCGCCTACCAAGGATACAACCAATTCCTGGCAGGACAGAAGAAAAACAAAGACAAATCAGAGCGAAAACGTATTACTTTACCATTTGGACTTATCAATGGAAGTTTAGTCTATGATCATGAATACAAGCTAAAAAATACATTAGACACCTCCAAAACTCTTGTCCTTAACTGGGATAAAATTTTACCAACAGAGCGTAAAAATCTCATCTTCTTTATCGACATCGAAGGCACACCGAAATCTGTGATCAAAGATTCAACCCATCATGTTCAGTCATTTCTACAACTCACAGATATTGGTCTAGCATGGAAGCAAGATGACGCCGAAAGCTTCCTCTACTGTTACTCATGTAATACAGGAAAACCTCTAGCCAACGTCGAAATTAAAACATACTCCAAGGACACCACTGTCTTAAAAACTTTTCTAACAAACCAGCAAGGAATTGCACATATCCCTCACCATACTAGCGCATCACACCTCAGCGCAAGCCTAGGATCAGACTCCTACATCACACCATGGCGAAGAAAAATGAGCCATGTCAGCCTCTGGAGATTCCCTGTAAAATATGATTATTATAAATTCAAAGGCTGGAAACGTGAAGCTCTCATATTCACAGACAGAAAACTCTACAAGCCAGGTGAACGCGCACGCATAAAAGGAATTGTCAGAGAACGCAAAGATAATCAACATCGTATTCCTTCACAGCGTAAAGCTACTTTATCCATTCTTGATCCAGCTCAGCGCACGCTCTTCGAAGAAGAGATCATCCTCTCTGCAAATGGTTCATTTGATCACGAAATTAATCTACCAAGCTCAAATTTAGGTTCCTACGAAATAAAGCTTACTTTCGAGATTCCAGAGAATCAACGCAAGGGCAGAGAAGAAAGGAATAGCTGGGTTCACAACTGGATGTTAGAAAAAAATAGTCGCTTTAATTCTTACTTCAGTGTTCAAGAATTCCGTCGTAATGCATTTAAAATAGAAAGCAGCATAGAAAAATCTACTGATAAGAGCAGTACCATCGCAGCTAACATCAAAGCTAGCTACTACATGGGAACAGCAGTTGCTAAAGGCACGCTAGATTGGTTTCTCACTGTCTCCAGCACAGGATTTTATCCAGAAAAATTCCGCGAATACTATTTTGGCAATCACTTAGAATATGATCCTTACTATTGGGACTACTACTATGGATACAATAATGGCACCCGATACAATAGCCGAGATTCACAAAAACAAAACGGAACACTGGAACTCACAGAAGATGGGAATGCATCATTTAATCTAACAGTCCAACCACCTAAGTTTCCCTCACCGCAGAAAGTAAAAATCATTTCAGAAGTAACTGATGGCAGAGAGCAAACACTCACTAAAACCAGTAGTATAACAATTCACCCATCATCACACTACCTCGGCATCAGCCGCACCGATAGTTTACTACGTGTTGGGAACTCAAACGAGATTCGTTTCCTTGCTGTAGACAAGAAAGGTAATCACAGTAAAATTGACTTCGAAACAACAGTCACCATCAACCACATCGTCTATGACTCAGTAAAAGTCCGCTCTGGAGATGGTAAGATCACGGTAAAAAACAACAAAAAAGAAGAAATCTTCCTCACAAAAGAACTTTTTATAAAGGCAGGTAAATTCGCAACGCTCACTTTCAATCCAGAAAAAGCAGGTAAATACATCATCAACATAGAATCTAAAGATCCTGACGGAAACAAAATCAGCTCCGCCACACGCGTGCACGTTTATGGCTCAGATGAATACCCTTGGGCAGTTGGTACAGGCATGAAAATAGAACTCGCTCCAGAGAAAAAACATTACCAGCCAGGAGATAATGCTCGCATCCTAGTCAAAACTCCTATCGAAGGAACCGCACTAGTCACCATAGAAAGAAGTGGTGTAAAACGTCACTACCTACGTGAACTCAAGATGAGCAATCCAATCATTGAAGTCCCCATCGAGCATGAAGATACACCAAACGTCTATGTATCTGTCCTACTCATACGTGGTTCATCAGTCAGCACTCACCAATACAAACAACCCATGCTAAGACTTGGTTATTGTAATCTCAGTGTAGAAAATAAGATCGATGAAATCAACATCACTCTAGACACTCCAGAAAACAACTACCGACCCGGTGAGACTGTCACACTCAGCGGCACGCTTACTGACTATAAAAACCAAGCAATCTCTGGTGCTGAAATCACATTCTATGGAGAAGACAATGGCGTCCTAGATGTCGTCGATTACAAGACGCCACAACCACTTAGATATTTCAACTCAGCTATCGCGCTCGCAGTAGAATCAGGAACTTCACTCTCCACTTTCTTACAAGAAATGGCAGCGGAAGACATGGACATGATCAATAACTCGATCCTGAACAAAGGTTACACCATCGGTGGCGGTGGTGATGGTGGTGGAGCTATCGATGGTCTAAAACGTCAGATCAGAAAGAACTTCGATCCATGCGCCTTCTGGAATCCAACACTCGTCACAGATTCTAATGGTAAATTCTCCTTTAGCTTCAGAGTGCCAGAGAGACTCACCAGCTATCGAGTCATGGCAGTCGCCACAGCAGGAGCAGATCAATTTGGTTCATCTTCATCTGAAATCACAGTGAACAAGCCACTCATGTTAGAGCCCATGGCTCCACGGTTTGCCAATGAAGGAGACAACACCACCACCAAGCTCTATATTGCTAACAATAGTAAATATGAAGCAACTTGGAAAGTAGAACTAAAGACCAACAGCCTGAATAGTATCAATGAATTAAGAAACGCTGACACATCGCAACACGTAACCCGTCAGGTCCAGCTTAAGCCTGGAGCATCTACTTATTTAGATTTTGTAGTCAGCCATCTTAACACAGGAAATGCCAAATGGACTTGGTCAGCAGAACCTGTCAAAGTAATGAACCAACAGCTCACTTCAATACTCCGTGATCACCTCAGTGATGCGATAGAGAGTAAGTTTGAAATCATTTATCCACGACCAATACTAAAAGGCACCAAGTTTAAAAAACTCACCTCAACCCGACAAGACATACTCAGCGGCATTGACTCTGAGCTCTTTAATGGGCGAGGTCACATCGAAGTTAGCTTCAGTAATAATTTACTCTCAAAATCAAGAGGAGCAGCCAGACATCTACTAAAATATCCATATGGATGTGCAGAACAAACAACTTCTAGCCTCATGCCATGGTTCGCCGTAAACGAGCTGAAACCTTACGTGCCTGAATTTAAAAAACAGTCTAACAAAAATATTCTTAAAACCATACAAAAAGGAGTGGATCGCCTCCTTTCGATGCAGACTATTGATGGTGGACTCGCCTATTGGCCAGGAGGAGACGCATCTCAACCATGGGCAACTACCTATGGTGGATACGCACTCATTCTTGCCAAAAAACATGGCGCCAAAGTGCCAGATGAAGCGATCAACAGAATCATCCAAAATCTATCGACTCAGATTCATATACAGATCAAACAAAATACTTCATGGTCACTAGAAACTGCAGCGCGTGCGCTCTATACAATATCCCTCATCGGCAAAGCCAAACAGTCAGACTTAAACTTCATGTATAAGAAACATGATACGCTGAATTCATCTGCACGCGCCTATCTAGCTATGGCAATGCACACGCTCAATCCTAACAGCAAAGAGGCCAAACAACTTATCCTCATAGATAAAAAGGATAGTTCTGAAAACCATTGGATGAGATACAACACACACTCTCAGAGCCTCCTCACAGCTCTATGCCAAATAGCACCGAACCATGAAAAGACTCATCAGCTAATGGAAAAAATAGTTAGATCAACTGACAAGAGAAATCACTGGGGAACTACCTGGGCAAACTCATCAACAGTCAACGCGATGGCCGCTTACGCAAAAGTAGCAAAATCTAGCTCAACAAACACAGAAATAATGCTAGAAATAGACGGAAAAATACAAACTGTTAGACTCAGTAGCCAATCACCGATGAAGACCATTACAATCCCGCTAGACGGCAAACCAAGGATACTCTCCAGCTCTGCCACTCTTGCATTTTGTAATACTGTAGTTTACTCAAAACCAATATTGAGCAAACCCACAGCAACATCTAAAAACGGTATTACTATCACAAAAACATTTTACAGAATACGAAAAGATGGAAAACGTGAAGCACTCATAAATCCTACTGTGGGCGACCTTGTGGAAATAGAGCTAGAAGTCACCTTTAAAGATTCGCTAAACTACGTAGTGATTGATGATCCGTTACCAGGAACATTTGAGTCTATCAACAGTGACTTCGCTAGCCAGTCTACACATATACAAGGAAAAGAAAATCGTAACTGGAGAATATCTAACCAAGAACTCCGTAATGACCGTGCACTCTTCTTCCTCAACCGATCATGGGCTAAAAGTACCGATACAATAAGCTATCTAGCACGCATCACCTCATCTGGAGAAATCACTATCCCAGCAGCAAAGGCGGAAGCAATGTATGATCCAGAAAGCTATGGACTCTCTGCATCAAGCAAAATGATATGCCAGCCTCGTGAATAAAATCATTCCCTAAAATGAAACCATCTAAAAAAAGCCTATTAAAAACAAGGTTGCTGAGCTACCTGAAAAAGTTACTCATTCTATCAGCTCTCAGCTATGTATTATGCTGGTGGATCATTCCCTACTTTACCTATGTTCCAGACTTAGCAAAATCTAGTCCAGAGGAATCTACTATCATTCTAGATAGAAATGGAGAACCACTTCACCATAACACAAGAGATGACTATCTAAGACATCGCAGTATTAGCTATGATGAACTACCAGAAACCCTTATTCAAGCAACTCTAGCAGCTGAAGACAAACGGTTTTTCAGCCACAGTGGAGTAGACCTCTTAGCTACATCACGCTCGTTTAAAGATGCTCTAACAAATGGTAAGTTCGTTAGCGGAGCCTCTACCATTTCTCAGCAAACTATAAAACTCATTCACCCAAAATCGAAACGTACAATAGGAACAAAAATCATCGAAGCATTCCGTGCGCGTCGGTTAGAAATGTCACACAGTAAGAACATTATCTTAGAAACTTACTTTAACCACATCGAATACGGTAACCGAACCCAAGGCCCTGCGCACGCCGCACACTATTATTTTAACAAACCGCTTAATCAACTCTCATTAGCTGAATACGCTCTTCTAGCAGCTATTCCACAAGCACCATCTCGGCATAACCCACGCAGTAATCCAGAAAGCGCATTACAACGTCGAAACTGGGTCTTAGATCGCATGTCAATCGTCTACCAAATCCCAGCGGATGAAATATCCAGAGCTAAAATCGAACCCATCACTCTAGCACCATCCATCTCGCAACACACCTCACCAGAAATTGCAGAACTTTTCTCTGATGACAAAACACCGTCCATAAAAACAACTTTATCTAAAAACCTCCAAACTACCGTTAAAAAAATAGCACAACGTGAGCTACAAAAAATCAAACATCATAATGTCAATAATGCCGCAGTCGTAGTGCTAGACAACGCAAGCGGAGAGATTCTTTGCCTACTCGGCAGTCCTAATTTCAACTCTAGCCTAGGCGGCCAATATAACGGCACACTGATCCCCCGCTCACCAGGATCAGCACTGAAGCCATTCGCCTATCTCCTCAGCTTCCAACACCGCGGGCTAAACCCAGCAACCATCATACCAGACATTCCCACCTTCTATGCTGGCGCTCGTGGAGCGGAAGAGATAGTCAACTATGACCGCAAACACCATGGCCCAGTCACCATTTCTCACGCTCTAGGAAACTCACTAAACATTCCCGTTGTGCGAGCACTCAATCTATCTGGCGGCCCTCAAAAGCTACTTCATCTACTCCAAGACTTCGGAATATCTACGCTCGGAAAGGATGCTACCCCTTACGGTCTTTCCCTATCTATAGGCGGCGGCGAAGTCACACTTTTACAAATCACTAATGCCTACGCCACACTCGCACGAGGAGGAAAATTTATCTCTCCGACACTTAAAAAGATAACACCTGTAATTAAACAAATTGCTGATGAAAAACAATGCTATCTGATCTCAGAAATTTTATCTAACAATTCTGCACGCAGTTTAACATTTAACACGGAATCCCAGCTCAGGTTGCCATTCCGATGCGCGGCTAAAACAGGAACATCAACTGATTACAAAGATAATTTCTGTATCGGATACACGAAAGATTATACTGTAGGAGTATGGGTAGGAAATATTGATAATACATCAATGAGTGGAATCTCAGGAGTCACAGGAGCTGGCCCTATATTTCACCAAACCATGTTAGCCCTTCATAAGAACACCGCTCCAACCTGGCTAGAAAAACCGCCAGGAATAAATACATACAGCATCGATCCTCACACCGGGAAAGAACTTTCACCCAACCACCCAAGATACGCTATTAAAGAAAGTCTAGCTCTCCTCTATCAACCAGAATCGTCCACAACGACTGACTATGATAGTAACATGAAGCCCTATCTTGATCAGCGCTTTAATAAATGGGCTAAAACCAACCAAACATTATTTACCATACCAGCAGACATTGAGAATAACGCGCCAATCGAACACTTTAGTATTCTGAGCCCAGCCAACGCAGCGACCTATCTACTAGACCCTGATTTGCCAAACAGCGGCAGCACATTAAACCTAAAAACCAATACCGAATCAACCCTATGGACGTGTGACACTCTTAACATCAAAAATAATATCGTCACACTCACTAAAGGCAAACATATCATCACTGCAACCAATCCAAAAACCAAACAAATAAAAAGCGTAAGTATTACCGTGGAGCAACTGTAGACATAAGAAATAAAACTTTTCATAGAAAATAGAATTAAGAGGCTAAAATCTACAATCACCCTAGCCAAATTTTTCATTTCAATACAAAAGTTTTGTAAATTGAGTATAAAAAAACCAACTCTCTACTTTTCATCTTCCGTGCTTCCCTAAAAACTGAATAGACTCCTAGCACACCAACTAAGAGTTACTACATGGACATCACTGAACAATGGATCGCAAAAGCAGCGGGATGGAAAGCTAACAAAGAAGGCAGAGATCTCTTCAAACAAGGCGCTGTCTTAGACTCCACGCGAAAAGAAAACATCATCACTGGCTCTCTACGTTCTGGCGCTAAGCCAACACGTGTCACCGTAAAAATACACTCAGATACAGACATTGACACCGTATGCCCGCGTATGCAATGCCGGAGGACTGGAGAAATTTGTAGCCACGCAGTCGCACTCATGCTGCACTCTATCTCTGAAAAATCTGAATTAGTACCTAGTTCAAAAAAACCGATAGCCAAACTTAGTAATCAAAACTGTACACCTCTACAAATTGATCTACCACCAACATTTCCAAACAGTCTTAATGGAGGAAAAGGAGGAATCAGCGTAAAATTAACACCACTGGAAGATACAAATATTTCCTCCATAGACCAAAATCTCAGCGAATGGCTCGTCTCCGCAACAGGCAAAACCACAGTCCCACTTCTAGGGTTACGTTCTACACAAGCATTAGAATTCCTGCGTTGCCTCAGCCAGCATCAACGAATCTATCTAGCAGGAAAAAAGATATCGATTTACAATAATGGCAGTCGTATTCCAATGTCTTTAACGCGCGATGAAGACAGAATTTCAATCCGCTTATCTCCATCGATTCTAACACATGGTATTGCCTGGCACTCTGATGATCACCTTTACCTCTGGGACTCAGAGCATCACTACCTTATCATTCATGACATCAGCACACTCTGGAAAGCGCGCTACTGGCAACGCATCGCCAATGGAAATTCTGTCTCCATTCCCCTAACAGAATTTATTAGAAATCTAGATATTCAAAATAATCTGATCGTTTGGGACGATGACTCAGCGCTGTCAGATATCCCCATTTCAACAGCCAATCCGCAATTCACACTCATTCTTGATGGATCAACTCAGCTCTTAACAGCACAACTCAAAGCAAACTATTCAGATTCAGAATCCATGACCGTAGGACTGCACGATGGATGTGATATAAAGTTCCCTATTGCCGATCCAAAACGAGTTCACCACTTCATTACAAGAAATAGAGAGGCTGAAGAACGAGCGGCAGGAATACTCATGCAAGCAGGCTTCCAAATCACAGACCCGCGTGGTGTTTGGCAGATGAATAGTGAAGATACAGTCATCGAGTTTCTGACCGCGATACTTCCTAATCTTGAAACAGAACATGAGTGTAATATAAAATCTACCAATAAGCTCAACAGCCAAAAAAATAATATTATACGTATCACTCCTGATTTTGAATTGAAAGGAAACCAAACACAACAATCAGGACAAGATTGGCTAGCATTTGATGTGAATTTTAAAACTGATGGAGGTAAAGACATTCCCAGAGAGGTCATTCAGAAAATGCTTTCTAGCGGCAAAAGATCTGGTACTTCAAAAAATGGGAAACGCGTCATCATCTCAAACTTTGATGCAGACACTCTTCAATCTGTACTCCGTGACACCAATCCCAAGCAAGAAAATGGGCTGTATTATGCACCGAAGGCACAAGCAGCCTATCTCAGAAGGCTCCAACAACATTATAGTAAAACACCCTCCAAAAAACCTGATTTAAGCATCATAAAAAAATTACCTGAAACTATCAAAAACACACTTCGCCCTTATCAAGAAGAAGGAATATCATGGCTATATGACAGAGCTATTAATGACGGTGCAGCACTTCTAGCAGATGATATGGGACTCGGTAAAACACTACAAACGCTATCACTTATTCATCTTCTAACTCAATCTAACAAAAAAAATAACGCTGAAGACAAACCTGAGAATATAAAAGCATTCGTAGTCTGCCCAACCTCATTGCTAGGAAACTGGCAAGCTGAGGTGAAGAAATTTTTCCCTAATTTAAACACACTCATCCTTCACGGACCAAAGCGCAAAGATTACTTCAGCTTCGCGCATACTGCCGATATCATCATCACCAGTTATGCACTAGTTGCTAGAGATCTAGAGTTTTACACGAGCAAACAATTTGACACCATCGTCATAGATGAAGCTTCACTAATAAGAAATCCAGACACACAAGCCGCCAAAGCATTGCGCCAGCTCGATGCAAAACAACGTATCGCACTAACTGGAACTCCAATGGAAAACACAGTCCGTGATCTCTGGTCACTCTTTAGTTTTATACTTCCTAGCTACCTCGGAACGCGCAAAGACTTCCAACATCATTACGAACAACCACTTTCTAACAAAAATGTAGACCAAGCAACGATGAAGCGTTTAAGAATGCGAGTAGAACCATTCATGCTACGCCGTACCAAAGCAAAAGTGGCTAAAGACCTACCACCAAAAATTCTGCAAACAGTCTATTGCGAGCCTAGTGCAAGCCAGCAGAAAACTTACACACAACTCCTAAAACAAGGTGCCCAAAAAGTAGAATCTATGAGCGATGGAAATGCAGGTGCGGCTCGTATACAGATACTCACCGTATTACTTAGATTACGCCAAGCCGCTACCGATCTTCGTCTGCTAGATTCTAGCATGGATATCTCTATGGATGAAGCATCAGGTAAAATGATAAGACTCCTAGAACTTTTACGAGAAGCAAAGGAAGGAAACCATCGAACACTAATATTTAGCCAGTTCACAAGTATGCTTAACCTTATAAAGGTAGCACTAGAAAAATCTAATATTTCATACAACTATCTTGATGGATCGACAAGAGACAGAGCCAAGGAGGTAGAAAAATTTCAATCTCCGACAGGAGCAGACGTATTTCTCATTAGCCTTAAAGCTGGTGGATATGGACTTAATCTTACAGCTGCCGATACTGTTATCCACGTTGACCCGTGGTGGAATCCTGCCGTGGAGGCACAAGCTACCGACCGAGCATACAGAATAGGACAGACCAAACCTACAACCGTTTATAAACTGGTCACCAAAGGAACCGTCGAAGAAAAAATTATAAAACTGCAAGAAACCAAACAAGGTCTTATTAATTCTACATTAGGAGATGATTCAGAAGAAGGAGACGAAACACCACTCATGCAATGTCTCAGTCAACAAGAAATAGCAGGATTACTCACTCAGTAAATTTAGCCACGAGCCTGGCAGGTCAGCAGGCTTACCGCAACTATTCACATAAGCAGTAGTCACCTTACCTTTTGCCACTTCTTTCACGGAGTCTCCATCAATTATTATAGAAAACTTCCAATGTAGGGATCCCGTAGAAATAGTGACCAAATGCAGCTTTACTGTAATCTGATCTTTGAATCTTAGAGGATATGTATAATCACATTCCACATGCACTTTGGGCAAGCCTCCATCTGATGAGATCGGTTCAAGTCCTAACTCTAGCAATAACGCGTGTTCAGCAAGCTCTACATAAGCTAAAATCTGAGTAAAATGCACCACACCTGCCATATCTGTATCTTGAAACGGAATCGAGTGCTGGTATAGGTAAGTTTTCATTAAAAATAAAATACCGCCATACCGTCCATAGAACAAAAGCCACTAATCCGAAAGCTCAGAAAGTGGGAACGCTCTTCAGCACACTGTCTTCCTGAAAAGGCATGACATAACACCTCTGAGTGAATGCTCCCGTTATAATATCATCGGTCTGGGCTTGCTCTATATGTGGACGTATATAGCAGTGCAATTATATTAGATCTAGACCGCATGTTTAGCAACTGGAAAAGCTAAAATACTTGTGAATTTTCGGAAGCGGCATAGCCTCTTCGACTACCGTCATTTTCCCAACGAATAAAAAGAAAAACTCCACTGAAAAATTAAGTGGAGCTTATAATTCAGTATGATTCATATTGTCAGCAACGCATTATTAAGGTTACTTCACAAAAATCATTCCTATCTTTTGAGCATTTTTTACTTTTTAAGAATCTTAACCTTCTTCGCTTCGGCAGCTTTCTTAGCTGCTGCTGCTTTTATAGCTGCTGCTTTAGCCTTCTTCGCTTCTTTCTCTTTTTCCTTAAAATCGTCATCTCGTTTAGACAATCTCTCGATCATCGCATCACTCGTGAATTTCTTGAATTTTTTATATTTAGAGGGCAGTGCTACGCCAGCACCAAGACCAGTTTTTTCGTAGAGGCGCACCAAAGCATTCGCTTCGCCTAACTTACGGTAACCTGAAGTATTCGTTTTTTCCTCAGGAGTTCTCCAGAGCCTCATAGCAGTTTTGATCTGCTTATCTTTTGAAAAAATACGTAATGAATTGAGCGCAGAATCACGGGCGATAATTTCAGATCTTGTGAAATCTGACGTCATTGCTTGCGCGTAGGCATTAAGTGCATCGTTCTTTTTTCCTAGTCCTTCATAAGCTAGACCATGACAATATGCAACCTGAGCACGCTGCCCCAAAGTGAGCGGATCTTTAGCGTAGTCTTCACACATAGTAGCTAAGCGAGGCCAATCTTTTTTATGCACAGCATCATACAATCGATAAAGTTTTGTTTGTAGCAATTGAGCAGGTCTTGTGAGCTTATCTGGCAGGTATAGTCCTAGACGAGTATTGAGCTCTGTGTAATTTTTTAGTTTACGATGACACTCCATTTCATAGAATAAAGCTAACTGCCTATAACTATTATTTAGGTGTCTGAAAGGTCTGTACTTAACTTGTATGTTTTGAAAAGCTACTATCGCCTCTGCATATTTACGTGCTTCATATAAGTTCTTAGCAACAGTAACATCATTTGGCTCGAATAACCAGATACCAGAAAGCTTTGCTATTGGAAGAAGTTTCCTCCTTGTGTGTTTAGGATTTTCATTGTAAATAATTCCTCCTTTTTGGGTAGTCCCGTACACAATGACTCTTTCAGCTCTAGCCCCATTTCTCATAAAATAGCCTGAAATGAGAGCCTCTTTATTAGGAGTATTACCTAAAGTTCTATTTTGAGCTGAAACTAATGTAGGAATTAGAGATAAGCCAGTAAGTAATAGCATAATTGTCTTTAAAATATTCATAATAGTTTTTATTAATTGTTAATTATTGATTAGCTTCTTTTTCTTGACGTTGTTTAGCATATGACTTAATTCCAGATTCACTCTCCCATCTTTTAACCTGAGTTCTAAGGTCTTCCCATGACTTCCGGACTTCAGGTAGCATTTTCAGCTTACTTTTTTCATACGCATTAGTAGATCCATAACTAAAGCGAGCTACCATATCATAGGCAATTTGCTTTGGTGATTTACCTTTTACTGATTTACCATCAGTTCTTGTATATTGGGCTGACTTTAATAGCGCAGGAATAGATACCTCCCAATTCGCTTTATATCTTGAGTAGACAGCTCCATAAATTTTGCGTGCATTTTTTATATCTCCAGATTTCTCATAACTCTTAGCTAGTATAAACCCAACGCGTGCTTTATTTCTACTTTGGAATTTCGATTTGTTGTAATCTACACAATACTTAATAAGCTCATTCCATTTCTCCTGCTTATCAAATACTTCTATAATGTTATACATTGCTTTTTCTTTATCTTCTTTAGGCAAATTTTTATTATTTGTTACTATCATCCGTAAGGTAGTAAGTGCTTTGTTTTGTTCAGAAGGATCTTTACTCGAAGATAAAATACGTGCTTTACCAAACTGAGCTTTGATACGGAACTTGACACTCGGCCGGCCTAAGACTTCTTCATAATAAGGCAATGCCATTCGCGAATTTCCAGTATTATCAGAAATGAAGTTAGCAAGGCGCATCAAGATAAAATCACTCAATTCAGACTTCTTGAATTTACGATCCATGTCTTTAAACATAGCTTCAATTTTTGCCGCTATACGACCTCGCTTATCGATATCTTTAGGATCTTTAGATTTCCTGAGACCTTGATTAATTTCTTCATAAACTCCGATTACAGCAACACTCAACAATGCTTGCGCCCTACGGTCTCCAGCATCAATTCCTGGAAAGTTTTCGAAGTGCATTTTTAGCTGCTCAGGAGTTTTACCTGATTCTAAGTATAGCTTTCCATAAGTATTGATCGCCTGTTCTAGGCCTGGAGCATCCTTCTTTTTAGCCATTTCAGAAATCACCCCTTGTATATTTTCTAATGCTTCACCTCCTCTACCTGCTGCTCTGAGAGCATACACTCCAGCAGTTGTAACTTGAGCTTTGTAAGGTGATTTTTGATGTTCTTTCCAGAATTCATCATAATAAGGAATAGCATCCTTAATATTAGGATTTGGCTCTTTATTTACTTTCTGAACACCGTGCAATGCAACTAACTTATAAAGTGCTTCTTCAACAACAGCACTTGAACCTTGTCGCTTGCCTAATGCTAGCGCCTTAAGATAATACTTATTCGCTTTTGCTTTTTCTTTGAGTGCTCTGTGAACATCTCCTCGTAAATTGAATGAAATACTTTCTACTGTAGATGAAGGAAAATCATCTTCTATCTTATTTAGCTTTACCACAGCCTCCTTTAATTGCTCGTCTGCGAAATGTGTATTTGCTCTATCAAATAATGCTAATGGAATGAAGGGATTGGTATTAGTATCTGGAAAGTCTACTAGGAACTTATCTAAATACATTGCCGCATTTGTCCAATCTTCTAATCGTGAGTAGTTAGATGCCACAAAATAACGAGCCGAAACTTTGTAAGTACTTTCTGGATACATACTAGCATGCTTTTTGAGATGAGGGTCCGCATCAAAGTATTTACCCAAATAAAACATAGAACCACCTAACACATGGAGACAAAGGTCATGTTGCTTTGTTTTTTCTGCTAGATCACCAATGAGCTGAGTTGCCACCTTAAGAGCTACCTTATATTCTCCAGAATAAAATAGAGAAATAAGCATCATATTTTTCACTGCTCCCACGTATTTACTTTCTGGGAATTTTCTCAAGAATAGGTTTCCATATTTCTCCGTCTCCAGCATTTCACTAGCAAGCGATGATGTTCTGACTAAGTTAAAGAGGTTGTCCTCTCTTCCTTTCGTTTTTTTGTAATGGAGTTCTAGGGTTTTATACGCATTATAAGCTCCTCTGACGTATCCTTCTCCCTCATGTGTAGCTGCGAGAGAACGCAGAGCTAAAAGCTCATGAGGCTCTCCTTTTGACATGGATTTCTTTATGTGCTCATAGTTGCTTCGAATTCTAAATACATTTTCAGTATTTTTCTTGAATCTGATATCGACAAGTTTATTACCCTTATAATCTAATAGATTTTTACTGTATACCGAAATATCTTCAAATGTCTCTTTAGTTCCAGGCAGCAGCGCGTAGAGATTAAATGATGCATCCATCATATTTACCGCAAATGCATCAGAAGCATATTTTCTGAAAAACGGAATAAATTGATACATTTTGTATGGGTCTAGCGTAAGAACACCTCTATTTTTATTAATAAAATCTACTAGCAATTTTTCTTTTTTAAGTTTGATAGCAGCGGCTGCAAAATCTTTAAATGCGTTAACTATGGCAGAATCAGGTATGTAAAGATGTTTCTTATGAGTGAGAGCGTATTCATAGCTCTCTAATCCTTTCGGTAAATCTGGTTTTTCCAACTTAAAATGACAGATTGCCATGTTAATTTTAAACATACCACGGTCAAAACTATCTTTTTTCTTCTGTTTTTTTCTTCCTGCTGTAAAGGCCTTATATTTTTTAATCGCTATGGGATATTCAGTAGAATATTGATGTGCTTGTCCAAGATATAACAGAGACTTATTTAGAAAATTATTGGGTCCATGCTGCCTTTTAATATTTGGTGTGTCTATACAACCTTGAAAAGAAGCTTTAGCATCAGTAAGAAGCTTCTGCAGCATTTTTCTATCCTTTTCATTACTTGATGACAGTAGCCGTTTTGCCAGTTGAAGCTCTGAGTAACCTTTCTTGTAGTAGATACTACCGAAAAGACCTCCAAATTGGGCTCTTCCATTTGAATATTCAGCTATGATACCGCCATACAATCCTATAGCTTTTGCCCATTCTCCCTTCATCATTGCTTTTTGACCTGCGTTAGCATCCGCTTCGATCTCAGCATTTGCTCCCTGAGGCATAAGGCCTGTAAGAATTGCACAAGCAAGAGTAAGGGCAAGTTTGATTGATATACTGTTTTTCATAACTGTTTAATTTTTTGTTTATGTTAGGGAAGATTTTAAATCTATAAAGATGACTCTCATATAAAAAGGCGTTTTTAAAAGATCTATATTCTGGGTTATTGGTATATACGTCTAACCAAGTGATAACATTAGGTTTAATATTGTATTCATTTCATTCTACTAATCGACAACTGAGAAAGACATCGTATTGATAGATGCTCCTTTGAGACAATTAAGGATATCAGTAACCGTTTGTTGCTTTAATTTACCATTCACAAACAATTGAACCACTGGTTCAGAATCATTTGATTTAGCAAGATTACTGTAGGCTTCTAAACTATCAAATAATAGAGGCAATCTGCGTTTCTCACCAACTACATTGGTATCGAGTTCTTCTTTCTTGTTTACCACAATAGCAAAACCAGAGGCTGTTTTGTTGACGGCTATAAGCATCGGTTCAATTTCTAGCGGAGAATCACTCTGCTCTTTTGAAGGCAAAGTCATTGGTAGATCCTGCTCACGAGGTTGGATAGTAGATGTTACTAGGAAATAAATAAGCAGTAAGAAACACACATCAATCAATGATGATATATCTAAAACTGGTTCATCTTCTTCAGCTTGGAGTCCTCTTTTACGTCTAGCCATAATCTTTTAAAGTAAGTAGTTTATTTTATATTTACGAATTAGTTAATTATCTCAAAGCCTATCGAGTCGATTTGAATGGAAATACCGAAAAGACGATGTTATTAAGTCCTGCTTGTGCGGCGCCTGAGATTGCAACTTGTGAATACTCAAATAAAGCTTCTCTATGACCTCTTAAATGGAGTTTAGGCTTATAGTCTGGATTTAAATTTTTGATACGGATTATTTCTTCTTCTATATATTTTGCAATTTCTTCTTCCGTTTCCATCTTGCCACCATCTTTGTCTTTGTAGAGTAATTTACGGTAATCCTTTTCACCTCTGACATTGAGAACAATTCTTCCATTCTTGTCTCCAGGCTTAGTAGAATTAAAAGCTATAGCAGGCTTTACTTCTGGATCTACTTTCACCACCATCGGAGTGGAAACTACCACGAAGAAAATCAATAGTAGGAAAACCATGTCAATCATTGGTGACATGTCCATTTCTCCTTCTTTTTCTTCTCTTGCATTTAATGCTCTCAATTTTTTCGATGCCATAGCTTTTAATTGGTTATAGTTAGCTTTGTAAGTATCAGAGACATGCAAATCACGCCTCTGATTTAATATTCTATCTCTATACGGCTAAGCCTTCTGGAATCTTAGCTAATTGTGCATCTCCATTCACTGTTTGCACTGAAGCATTGATTAATTCTTCTGCAGTTTGGTTACATTCAGCAATTAATGCCTGATAACGTCCTTTAAAGAAAAAGTAAGCAAATACTGCTAGAATCGCTACAATTAGTCCCCACATCGTGGTGAGCAGAGCGATTGAGATCTCTTCAGCGAGTGCTGATGGATCAGTATCACCATCACCTAACTTGGAGAACGCCCCAATCATACCGAAAACTGTTCCGAATAGCCCCAACATCGGAGCTACTTGGGCAACAAGCGAAATCATATTGATCCAAACCATGTTTTTTCTCCCTTCATTGATTGAGAAATCAGCCATTGAATCTTCAACTCCTTCTCTACCAAGATCTTCAGGGCGAGTCGCATCAACGTTTGGTAATGAGTATGCAAGCATTCTTCCTAGGTATGAAGGATGAGATGCTGATAGCTCAATCGCAGATCTAACGCGGCAGTTCACCATGTGGTCAAGAAGTGCGCCTTTCAGATCATCTGGGCAATATTTTACTTTTGATAGGTTAATAAAATTATACACCGACAAACCAATCAAAGAGATAAGTCCAAATGCAACAATAAAGATCGTTAGACCTCCTCCATCGGTCAGGTACTGTTCAAGAGCGCTTTTATTAGCTGCTTTAGTTTTTGTAGCTACCTCTTCCTGCGCAAGGAGAGATGCTGTTGATAGAAGTATTGTGGATAATGTGATGCCTGCTGTTTTTAGCTGGCTGGTAGCTAGATATTTCATAATTTATTGTCGTGTGTGTGTAGTCGTGTGTGTGTAGTTAAATGTGCCTTCATTTAACAGTTGCACATTCTGCTAATGAAACGCGTCTAGTAAAGAAACAATTTGATAAAAATGAGATTTCACCTTCATATCGAATTTTAAAAACGCTTCAATTCATTCATATTACAAGGATTAGAACAATTCAAATGTATTATTAATAAATAATAAAAATACGCTGTAAAATGGAATAAAATCCTTAAGATTTGTTTATTCTCAATTCATCTGAAGCGAAATGCATCAAATTTAGACCTTACATTTCTAATCTATAACGCGCTACTGAAGAATCAACCTCCTGACTCCAAGCGTCGATTCCACCTATCAGGGCAACAGTATTTTTCATTTCATGCCCTACAAACCACGCGCAAGTATCCAGAGCGTTTTTACCCGTATGATCATATAGAACAATAGTGAGCTCATCTGATCTATTCCAAGTGCTGAAAACTTCCTGCTGAAGCTCTTGAGTCATAAAGATAGAGTTTTTTATGGCAACAGCCTCATGCTCTTCTCTGGTTCTGGTGTCTATGAATTTCACATTTCTCCCCTCGTCTAGAAGTTTTTTAGCAGCCATCGGCGCTATCAACATTTTTAGATCTTCCTTATGGCTATTGAGTATATGCTCTAATACTTCATCAAGTGAAATTATATTTCGTTCACAGACATCCGCGAGAGTCTCATCATCCTTGTATGCACAAGAGCTACAACCTCCTATATGATAACGAGCAAATAATGCCCTTCTTGCGCCTGGATACAGTGTAGTGATTTCCTTCATCGTATTGCTCTTACTAACGCTTTCTTGCTCTGCCGAATGTTGCATAGTTATTTACTTAGCCTGTATCTAATAAATTTTCCACTGTTTCTTTCGCTCAATTTATGCTCATCTCTTGCAACATGAGCGATGAATCACCAAAACACTCAAAGGCAATATCTCAAGAAGAAACTGACTATTCTCATTTAGAGCCTAAAATCTACTTGCTCCCTAACCTCATGACCGCAGGAAACTTATTATGCGGCTTCTTGGCTATTCTCTCAATCATTAGAGGTATGAATGGAGAAATTGAACTCGCTAAAAATATTGGCAATGTCTCCACAGCTACGATCCATCAATTTTAAGAGAATGCTATTTACTACATTTTTGGCTCCTGTATTTTTGATTTACTAGATGGCAGGCTGGCTAGATTAGGAGGACAAGAGTCTCCTTTTGGCAGAGAATTTGATTCTATTGCCGATGTCATTTCTTTTGGGATGGCTCCTGCTCTTCTCGTGTCTAAAGCGGTTCTCTTTGATCTCCCTGAAGAAATAGAATGGATAGGCTGGGCAGTAGCTTTTTCTTATCTTTTATGCGGTGCAATGAGGCTTGCCAGATTCAATTGCCTCGCAGTGATTCCTAAAGATAAAGTCGGCCATTCAGACTTTCTCGGAATTCCTATTCCCATGGCCGCAGGTTTCATCGCGTCACTCACCTACTTACTTTCTAACTTTTATGAACTCGATAAAGATCTCGGAGCTTGGAACTACGTGCTTGTTGGAGTCACAATAGGCCTATCAGTACTCATGATGTCGAACATTCGTTACCCTAGCTTTAAAAAAGTAGATTGGTCCACAAAAGGTTCTGTTGGAGGCATCATCATTGGAGCGCTTGCCATAGGATTGATTTTAAATAAAACCACGCGTTCCTATACACCAGCTGTCATCTTCACCATTTACTTGTTATATGGCTTACTTCGCCCCCTATTATCTAAAAAATTAAGAAAATCTTTAAGTGATAGCATCGGCGGCTAATCATCAACTTCCGCTTCATCTAATCCTCCTAGTTATATTGGAAATATTTACTTTGCCAGTAATGAGCATAAGTGTATTATAATGATATGTTAAAGATCTTCGCATCACTATTTCTAATCATTATCTGCGCTTCAGAATCGTATGCAGATAAATACACTACAGTGATAATAGATCCTGGTCACGGAGGGAAGGACCGAGGAGCGAAATGGGGTGGCGTTAGCGAAGCTTATCTCAATCTCCAATTAGCAAAAAAAATTATGGTCATGTTAAAGGCTAAAAAAATACCAGTTAGGCTTACAAGACAGAGTGATATTTATTTAAATTTATCACAACGTGCGGCTGTAGCGAATCGCTACAAAAATGCTATGTTTGTCAGCATCCACTTTAATGCACACACCAATACTTCTATTCGCGGCATAGAGACATTTTACGCTAGTAAGAACGGGAAAAAAATTGCCGCTAGTATTCAGAGAAATATGAGCAGGCGATTAAAAACACGGAATCGAGGTATTAAAAAAGGTCTCCAATTTGCTGTTTTAAATAAAACAAAGTGCCCAGCAGTATTAGTTGAATGCGGCTTTATTAGTAATCCATATGAGCGGAGACGTTGCTCGAAATCTTGGTATCAATCAGTCATCGCCAGAGGCATCGTTGAGGGCATCATCAAAACGCGTTAGTAATTATCACTTAGAAAATAATTATTTCTGATTTTCATTCATTATAAATAAAATATATATTTTATATTATTCATAAAATATATCTTGCCTAAATACGAAATGTGGAACATAACTGTTTGGCGGTTTATGGTTTTTGATCTTTAGCTTTTGGGAGGGGGCTTCAGATTCTGTTTTACCATAAGCCGCTTCTTGCATTCCTTCTCCATTTTTCTTTGCACTTATACTTATCGTAAGGTATTGCCTAAATTTTAAATCCCTAGAGAGATTAACCTTATTCTCCAAATAAATCGTCCTTCAGATTCTCAGTATAGCCTTCATCAGGCTTTAAATTTTCCCCTTTAGCTGCTGTCGTTGCTAGATCGTCACAGAGCTCGTTGTATGTATTTCCTGCATGCCCTTTCACCCACGTCCACTTAATCTCATGTAGCTGCATTATTATATAAGCTCGCTGCCATAAATCTTTATTTTTCAGTGGTTTCTTATCCGCTTTTGCCCAACCTCTCTGCTTCCAACCATGAATCCAACCTTTCTCCATAGCATGAATCACATATTTAGAATCTGATAAAACTTCCACATCACAACTCCCTTTCAGAGC
The DNA here is from genome assembly GCA_032274145.1 of Herpochondria borealis. Taxonomy (NCBI): domain Eukaryota; phylum Rhodophyta; class Florideophyceae; order Ceramiales; family Ceramiaceae; genus Herpochondria; species Herpochondria borealis. The sequence goes on from JAVCKV010586431.1 coordinate 37,960, forward strand.
CTCTAAGGCCACGATAACCGCCATTAACTCCATTCTATTGTTCGTAGTTTCTTCAAACCCCTCGCTCAATTCCTTTTTATACTTACCGCTCAACAAAACAGCACCATAGCCTCCTGGCCCGGGGTTCCCTCTCGATGATCCATCTGTGTAGATAAGCACTTTATTCATGAGCACAATCATAGTAAAACAATCACATAAGCCAACCTAAATCATTTTCATGCACATTGACATCATCACACTTTTTCCAGAAATCGCTCTCGCTCCACTTAATGAAAGCATCATCAAGCGAGCGCAAGCCAACGATATAGTAAAAATAACAGCTCATAATTTACGTAATTGGGCTAAAGGAAAGCATAAAAAAACGGACGATTATCTCTGTGGTGGTGGTCAAGGGATGCTACTTAAACCTGAACCTATTTTTGCAGCGATTGATGAGCTTAAAAGTGAGCAAAGCCGCACGTTGCTAATGACTCCACAAGGTAAACCATTCAAACAATCAATGGCTGTGAATTACGCGACTCATGAACACCTCATTATCCTTTGTGGACATTATGAAGGTGTTGATCAACGAGTTATTGACGAACTCATTGATGATGAAATTTCTATTGGTGACTATGTTCTCACCAATGGCGCAATAGCTGCCGCGGTGATATCAGATGCCATTATACGCCTGCTTCCCGGTGCTTTAGGTGACGAACGTTCACACCAAGAAGAGTCCTTCGCAGATCCAAATCTGTTAGAAGCTCCTGCTTACACAAAACCTAATTCTTTTAATGGATTTGATGTCCCAGAAGTTCTACTGAGTGGAAACCATGCTAAAATAGAAGCTTGGAAAAAAGAGCGAGCCTTAGCTCGCACTAAAAAGAATCGACCAGATTTGCTGCAGTAGAAGCTAAGCTTCATGAAATTCTTCTAGATTAGAAGCAGACATGAAGCTTAGTCAGGTCCCATCACTTCAACTACTTCAGCTTTTTCTGGGTAGCGAAATACTGCGTCCAATCATAACTTTTTCCTTTTGCTGCATTTGCCGCTGCCTCTTTTTTCATATTAGAAAGTTGAGTATAAATGTTAGCGTTATGCTCATTACCATCTTCCATCGCTTTATTCGCTTTCGCTTGGTAATCTGCTGCCGCTTTTAGAAATCCATTTCCTTGTTTATTTTTCCCTTTATGGCCTTTATTCTTATCATGTTTACCTTTGTGCTTACCATGACTACTCAGCTGTGAGGAAAGTTTCTGATACTCATTCCAGTTATCTAGCTTACCAGCTGCTGCTATTCTTTTGATGCTTGCTAGCTTAGAGTAAATTTCTGCATCTGCAATATTCCCAAGCTTCTTTGCCATCGCAGACTTAATATCGTACTCTTTTGCTGTCTGCTCAAAACCTCCACCTTTCTTAGCATCTTTTTTGTGATGATTCTTCTGACCTCCTTTACGAGAAAGCTTTCCCGCCAGCTCATGATATTCTTTCCAACTAAACTTTTTACCTTCCTTAGCAGCAAAGCCAGCATCACGCTTGATCTGAGCCATACGTTTATAAATTTTAGCATTATTTTCATTCCCTTCTGCCGCAGCTATTGCCGCTTTCTTCTCATAGGATTTCGCTGCTTTTTCCGCCCAGTTCTGATCTCCATCGCCCTTAGCAAGAGCTGAAGAAAGACTAAAACCTGTGATAGAGATTACAGAAAGTAATATTTTTATAGATGTTTTCGTAGTATTCATGGTTTTATTTTTAATTTATTATTTAAGCTTTAGCCTAATTAATAGTCGATGTGGCAACTGAAAGCAAGAAGAATCTACAATGCATATACATTAATAATCATTATTCATGATTTAGCCCCCCTAATGACTAGTCTCTAGAAACTGGCGAATCGCGCTAAGAGTCTCTTCACTTAAGTGATGTTCTGCACCTTCAGCATCTGCGTCTGCTTGCTCATGCCCTACACCTAAGGCTATGAAAAATTTCTTAAGCAGGGCATGCTTAGCAGCAGCGGTCTTCGCAATGCCTACTCCCTTATCAGTAAGTTCTATTTTTTTAGAACGCGTATCCGTAATAAGTTGCTGCTCTTCAAGCCGTCTAAGCGTTCGGATTACCGTCACATGCGATACTCCAAAGACCTCTTGTAAGCCACTCACACTGACAGGAATCCCCTTTTCCTGTATCTCATGAATCGCCTCTACATAGTCTTGGGCAAGCTCAGACGAATGCTGCCTACGCACTCTCTGATGGATTTTTGCTCGGCTTTTACTAGCTTCACTCATTACTATCTAAAAACTAACATGAGAATTTTAATGAATACAAATAAATAGTGTCTGCCTAGTAATTGGAATGATCATCTCACTGATCACTTTTATTCACTCGTTGAGGAAATCTTAGCCATTGCTGCTGCGATGTGAGGGTTTATTTCTTGTTCCACTGCTTCCATCGCCCCTCTGATCGCATTCTGCATGGCTAGAGCTGAAGATCCTCCGTGTGAAATAATAACTGTTCCGTTAATCCCTAAAAGCGGGCTACCACCGTAATACTCATATGAACTACGACGCTTCACAGCTTTAAACGCACCTCTCGCCATAGCGGCCCCTAATGCGCGAAGTGGCTTGCGCTTAAACTCTAGTTTCAACCATTTTGACATCGCCTTAGCAGTCGATTCGCATGTCTTTAGAATAATATTTCCTGTAAATCCATCAGTAAGCGCTACATCAACCTTGGTTTCATATAGGTCTCCACCTTCTATATTTCCGAGAAACTTAAATGGAGCATCACCACTTTCTTCAATTTGTTTGAGCAGTCTAAAAGCCTCTTTGGTAAATACCGTACCTTTCTCCTCCTCTTCACCGTTAGACATAAGACCTACTGTTGGCTCAGCTACGCCTAATACGTGCTTAGCATACATCGACCCCATGATCGCATAGGCGACTAGATGCTCGGGTTTGGCATCTGGGTTTGCTCCTGCATCTAGCAAATTACAAACTCCGTGTTCATTGGGTAATGGTGAGGCTATACCTGCGCGCTCAACTCCTGCTAGTGTGCGGAGTTTCAAAGTAGCATTTGCTACTGCAGCTCCAGTATTCCCAGCACTTATTACGGCATCCGCATCTCCAGATTTCACTAGGCCTGTAGCAACAGATATAGATGAGTCTCTTTTACTACGCAAAGTCTTAGCTCCGCTCTCATGCATCTCTACTACAGATGATGCGTGAACAATTTCAACGCGAGAGTCTTTTAAATTATGCCGCGCACATTCCTTTTCTAAGATGTCCTTATCTCCTACCAAATATAACGTTCTAATATTTGGATAGAGAGAAAGCGCCTGGCGTGCTCCTACAACATTCACTAATGGAGCTTTGTCTCCCCCCATCGCATCTAGTGCTATTTTCATATGATTATTAATCGAGTTAGAATGATTTTGGGCAGTATTTTAAACACAAAAAAACGCGCGACAGAAATTACTATCGCTACGTTATATGAATTGGAAAGCATTGCACGCTTGAGCGTCTTTCAGCAGACAGGCAGCAGCTAATGCCATCTTATCTTAGAGTGCATCTACGTCTAGAACTTGACGCTCGCGGTAGTATCCGCATGACGGACAAGCAATATGTCCAGGGATGCGGCTTTCGCATTCTGGGCAAGTTTTTAGGATAGGTGCTCTCCAGCGGTTTGCGCCGCGACGCATCTTCTGCTTCATCTTTGATGTTCTACGCTTAGGTACTGCCATAATAGTTTGCCGATCTTTCGGCGGTTAAGGTTATTGATTGTCTTTAAATTGATTTAATCCATCGAGAGCTGACCATTTGTCGCTTTGCTCATCGGAGGGCGCATCTGTTACACTATCTTCCAGTGGTTTGTCCAGCGCTAAATATCTTTCATCGAGTTCACACTCCATCGGATCATCTGCTTGATCGCATCTTGGGTAGTTTGGAAAGTTGATCAAAACCTCTTCCCGTAAGGATTCCGTGGCATCTACCACACCTGAAAGCACCTCAATAGAAATTGCAGCTTCTTCTAAAGAAATTGTTTGGATAAAGAGTTTATTGCTTCTGACACACTTAAATTCAAACGGTGCTCCCACATATCCACGCAGTAATAGCTCGTCATCAAAGCGCTGGACGTAGAGATCATACTCTAACCCATCTACAGGCTTAGCATCCCTAGCTGAAAGCCCAAAAATCTTAGCATCAAGTATTCCACTGATCGCTTTTCCTTCCTCAGGAAGCTGCGAGAGATCTATTTCTAACTTTTCATTCATGTTTATTTGCTACCCCCAATTTCAAATGAGGTCAAGAACGCAGCTTACTGTTTAACTACTGCGCACCTTTCCTCTACTTACATATTTTCCTTACTTGGCGGCCTTCTCAGGAACTTCCGGTACTACCGGGGCTTCTGGTATTATCTTTATAGACATACTACGGTCCTTGTTGAGGTATTTTTTCGCAAGCAGATTGATTTCATCTAGCTTTATGGCTTTATAATCAGCATCTCGACCACGCGCCCAGTCTAAGTGAAAAGGCCGAGATTGAGACTTCGTCACCACCGTATTTAACCAGTATGAATTCTCACGCAACGACTTCGCAAGCATTCCTATCCTTGGAGTCAGCGCGCGTTTTAGCTCATCTTCCGTAGCCCCCTCCTTTGCTAATTTATCACCTAGCTCGACAATTACCTTACTAACTGTATCAATATTTTTTTGCTTCACTGGGCTATAGGCCAGTATAAATCCTGAGTTTTTAAACGTGCTAGACAATCGTGATGTAGCTCCTGGAGAATAAGCATCACCTAACTCTTCGCGGAGTTTCACCCGCATTCTATCACTCAGGATATCTGCCAGTATTCCAGCTCGCCTCACAAGTTTTACATCTTGTTTCAAGTTATCTTCAGCTTTCCAGCCTACGATGGACATAGCGGTAGGCACTTTACTTTCAAAACCAAATTTCTTTTCCACTGGCGTATTAGGTATGTGGATCAATCTCAGTGGATCATCTATTTTTACTGCTCGCTTCCGAGCAGGCAACGCTCCGACTGTCTTTTTAAGAAGTGGGATTAGCTTTGCTACATCGAGGTCTCCTACTATGCCAATTTCCAGATCATTCTCTAACATTTGTGGCCTGACCCAGTTTACAACATCAGGTGTACCATATGCTTGCGCTTGCTCAATAGTAGGCATAGTGAACCTGCCGTCACCACCATGTAACCAGCCGTTCATTTGCGCTTGAGCGCCACTAGCTGAGTATTTGAGAGAGGAGTATAGCATAGGTAGCTGAGCTTTGAATTGGCGCTCAGCCTCTGCTCTGAATCCAGCATCTGTTAGATACCCACATAAGAGCTGAAGTTGAAGCTCTAGATCGTCTGGCGTGGTTTCACCTCCTAACGAGAATGATTCTTCACCGATACCAAATCTAAGACCTACGTTTTTACCCACTAACAATGACCTTAGATCATCCACACTATGCTTCCCGAGCCCACCACCATTTATTACAGCTCCAGCTAGCATATCTAAACCAGGTTTATCTTGCGGCATCCCTAGCTTCCCGGTCCCAAATTTTGAGCTGATTAAGATTTCGTTTTTATCAAAATCCGTTTTCTTATAATTCACTTTCACACCATTACTAAAGACTAACTGATAGATATCTAAATCTTCAACATAATTATTAGTAACAATTTCCCCTTGATCACCAAAATTTGTGTACGCAAACTTAGAAATTGCCTTTTTTTCCACTGGATCAACTTTCACCAATTTAGACCTCTGATAAAGAGCATCTAATGACTTTTTAGCATTTTCTGGCTTTTGCGGAGCACTTAATACTAGGGTGATGTTTTCTGAACTCCAGAACTTGATTAGCTCTTTATGACATAATTCTGGTGTAATTGATTTCAGACTTTCTTTAAATATCTTTAAATCCACTTTAGGAGTTGAATACACATGATCGCTATGAATATGCCGCGCGAATGATGAAGCAATAGTAGCTGTTTTTTTAGTAGCTGCACGTACAACATTTTGTTCATAGCTATTGAGTAACCCTGCAGTAACTTCATTCACTTCGGCTTTAGTAAACCCATACTCTGTAGCTCGGCGTAGTTCTTGCTCAAGAACAGGGACAACTACCTGCCAATTGCCATCTTTGGCCGTCACATCTATACTCCCTATTTCAGCCTCTCTAAACAATACTTGCGAGCTAATCGAACCACTCGTGATCACAGCGTTTTCTTTTTTCGCAAGCCTGGAAAACCTTCTGTTTATGACAGCATGGGCGATCATCAACGGCAGACTTTTTGCCCTATTATTCAGGGAATCGATTTGCTTTTCTTTGGGGCTTACAAGAATGAGTGAAACGTCTGTAGAGCTAAGCTCTTTATCTGCGAATACCGCTGTCTGAAAACCTTTAGCTCCTGAAACATCTCCAACTGATCCTATTTTACCTGATTTAGCAGGGTTTTTCATCCCGCCAAATACATTGAAGATCCGCTGCTCCATCTCCCCAACATCGATGTCTCCTACTACGATAAATGTCATTTTCTCTGGAGCATAATAACGGGTATAAAAATCCACAAATTCAGCACGCGGGGCATTTTCGATAACTTTATCAGTTCCTATTGGGAAACGTTTTGGCAATAGAGAATTCGGCATGAGATGCTTAAATTGCTTCTCCATCATACGCATATTGATGGAGTCTCGTGAAGTTTTCTCAGAAGAAATAACACCACGTTCCTCATCTATCTCCTTACTCGTAAGCAGTGCACCATCTGCGAAATCTCCCATCACTTTAAACGCTAAATCCACCGTGGATTTCTTAATATCTGGCAGATCTAGCATGTATAGTGTCTCATCAAAAGACGTATAAGCATTCGCGTGAGCACCAAAGGCAATTCCTAGACGCTGCATCTCTGGCACTAACTTAGTCGCATCTGGGAATGTTTTTGTTCCATTAAATACCATATGCTCTAAGAAATGAGCGACACCGCGTTGAGACTCCTTTTCACATAGAGATCCTGCATCCACATGCAGACGGAATGAAACACGTTTAGCTGGCAGTGTGTTTTTATGAATCACGTAGCGCATTCCATTCTTAAGCTTTCCGTAAAGTGTCTTTTCATCTGGCTTAATGTCAGACATCTCATGCGCCCACTTCCTTGCTTTCCCTATCGCCCTGGAAGTATCCGTTTTTGCAGAAGTAAGACTCTGGGTGCCATTTTTATTAGACCACGGAGTCGTTTTTTTCTTCTCCTCAGTTACTTTTACTGCTGGTGTTAAAGTCGGTTTAATCCAGATATTCCTATACCTAACATCTTGGCCATGCTCCTGCAGCTTCAACCCTTCCATCGATGGACCATTTTTTACTCCGCCATTAGCTACTTTCACCGTAACATTGTCATGAACTTTGATCCCATTCCACCAGAGTGTGAGACGGGCAGGATCGATCAGTTTTTGACCTTCCCACTTTCCTGCGGTATAAATAAAATGAAATGAATGCCACTGCCCATTCGGTCTCCACGCATTTTGGCTCGGTACATGCTCCATACATACAGCTCCAATCCCGTGGGAACCAATTTTCCAGTTGAATGGATCGGCTATATTTTTTTTAGACTTAGGCGACTCTATCTGTAGCTCATGTCTATTCTGCATGTAAACACCGCTGTTTGTATAGCCATCTGCTTTACTATCTCCACGCGCACCCATGAGCACAAATTCTACATGACCCTCAAAGCTGCCATATTTCTTCTTAGTGATTAAATCCATGGTCCCCCAAACTTTCGCTCCGTTTGTCATTAAGACTTGAGCATCACTCGTGGGGCTTTTCACTATTGACCAAGATATCGGAGTTTTGTTATTTGGCCACATTTCCCAGTTCTCTTTCACAGACTTTATCGTCCCGTCAAATGGAATATCCGCGCCATCTGGTGCTTTGACACCTAGATCTTTAGTCTTATCATAACCAGGCTTATCTTGCGGCAATATATTCTGCGCTGAAGCCACAGAGACTGGACATTCAGCCACCACAGCGATACAAACGCAACTGATAAGCCGTTTTTTTACTACTACATTAATCATGGTATTTTATATCTATTTGAAATATTTGTGGCGAATTAACGAAAAATAATATGAAATCATTAATATTATATTTAATTAAACTAATACCTAGATCATGAAGGTCAACGACAGAACGCAAGAAATGCAAATTTTATACCCTCTCATGGTATGAAATTTACTAAATACGATTTATCGTCCACGAACATTCTCAGAATTATCATCGAAAATTGATCCCCGTTTATTATTTATGAGCACACATCCAAATTGGCTAGCATCACTTACCGAAGCTGAGTTTCTTCCTTTCAGCTTTATAAAATTAGCTCAGAGCTACTACCTGCCTTTAGCCGGATCTATCGTCAAATGGGCAGATAACAACTCTCCTCGCCCACTAGTAGTCGGCATCAATGGAGCTCAAGGAACGGGCAAATCCACTTTATCAAAAGTGCTGAAGCTCGCTCTTGAACACGAACATCAACTCAATTGCGCCATTTTATCCATCGATGATATTTATCTAACACGGGCTGAGAGAGCCACTCTAGCAGAAGAAATTCATCCATTACTCCAAACCAGAGGTGCGCCAGGAACACATGATGTCAGATTGGGCATCGAACTCATCAAAAAACTCAAAAATAGAAATGCGGCACAACTTCCAGTATTCGACAAATCCATTGATGATCGAGCGCCAGAGAGTGACTGGACGTCATATAATACACCAGTCGATATTATCCTATTTGAAGGCTGGTGTGTGGGAGCTATTCCGCAAAAAACAAAAAACCTCATAGAACCATGTAATGAACTAGAAAAAACTGAAGATAAGGATCATAAATGGCGTACATTTTCTAATAACCAGCTCACTGGGGCATATGCAGAACTCTTTGATTTTATCGATAAATTAGTAATGCTTAAGGCCCCAGACTTCGAGTGCATACACCAGTGGAGAAGCACGCAGGAAGAAAAATTACGAGCTTGCAATAGCACAAATAGCGAGAAATTCATCATGAATAGTACACAAATAAAACGCTTTATCATGCACTATGAACGTCTCACTCGCTGGATGCTTGCAGAAATGCCAGAGCGCTCTGATTGCCTGCTTGAACTCAACAACGATCATCACATTGTTAGAGATACTTATTCTTAGGCATAATCCCATCATGCTCGCGTATGATGAGCTCTATTTTTACTATCCAGAATTTTTTTAGACGCCACCAGCCACCCTTTTAGTAGCACTTAAAGTAACACTTAATTTTATAGCAACGAAAACCTAAACAGATGTGCTCAGTAACAAAACATACAACGCTCCAGAAAGAACTCATCTCGATCTAGCGCTCCCAATGGATGCGCATGAATATCTAATTTACCCCCTACACCCTCATTATGAATTACAATGTATTTACACAAATGATGATATAAGCTTATATAATTAAAAAAAAGCCTAACATACCTAAAAACTAGCTTGAGAGTTATAATTTGTTATGATTTTATATAGTAAGTCATGACTACTGGTAAGCCAAGTAAACTCCCAATAAAAGATCAGAGAAAGCGACAAGCTCTTCTAGTCGGCTACCTAGAAATGGAAAGAATTGTCGAAGAAATCATCATGCCCGAATTCCATAAAATAGGCTCAAAACTTATTAAGAACGACTATGATGTTGAAGTTGTCATCTTTGATACTGAATCTGAACTCGATGATCAACTCTATGTCTGCGGAGCTGGACTCAGAGCAGATAAAGGATCCATGAAAAATGCGATCGTGTTCACTGCTGATCCACAAAGCTTTAAATTCATCTTACAAACTCATAATTATGCCTCTCGAACTACTGAAGAATCTGTTGATTACCACCGACTCACACCTAACTGGTTTTACAGTAAGCTAAAACTTTTCATGGAATCTTCATTCCGGAATATCGATTTTGCTATGGTTGAAAATACATTTTCTGATAATTGGGATTTATTACAAGGCCCCTTTTCTATAAAAGTTAAAAATAGCTACGGATACTACAATGAAGTTTCAACTGTAGAAACTTTAGAGAGCGCCTTTCAGTTCTGCTCAGTCGTAGCGGAAGAATACTGCTCAGCAGAGGAAATCATTGTCGTCGATAGCAAGGGCAACGAAATTGGCTAAATCTCATGTCATGGATTGGGAGGAACGCTATCAAAATGATGACAAACCTTGGGATAAGGGTATAGCAACGCCCGTTTTAGCTGAACTTATTTCACAATTCCCTCAATATTTCCAGCAACATTCTAAAGCCCTCGTCCCAGGTTGTGGCTTAGGGCACGATGTAAACATGCTTCATAAAGCTGGCATTCATGCTACTGGTTTAGATGTATCTGCAACGGCATTAAAAATGGCTCAACTGGCTTACCCAGATCTGACCGATGCTTGGCTACTGGATGATTTATTTAATATGCATGATAAAACCTCATCATATGATTTAATTTGGGAGCACACCTGCTATTGTGCTATCCACCCCTCAAAAAGAAACGATTACGTAGAAAGTATCTATCGATTACTTAAACCTGGTGCGTATTTCTCAGGAGTTTTCTTCACCGATACCGGGCAACCTCCAGAAATAGGCCCCCCTTTCTCCACTACTCGAGACGATGTATTTAATAAATTTATTCGTTTCTTTGAATTAATATGGGAAGGCAAACCAAGCCAAAGCTACCCTGCAAGAGCAAACCGCGAGTGGGTAATGATTTGGAGAAAGCAACATTGAAAATCAAGGCGCTCCGGGATGATTGAAGAAAATATACCCCCTAGCTTGATCAACCTCGCTTTTAATAGCGCCAACTAAATAGCTTGTCATAATATATCAATTCTGTGATAAGAACACTTCTACAATGAATAAACTATCACCACAAGCTTCTCTTAATATTGCACGTCTTCTCTATATCATTGTGTGTGAATTTGCTGGCATGGCGCTCGCTTTTCAAATTCTTGGTCAAGATAAACTATGGATTGGAATGATAGGAGGTCTCGTCGTAGCTATTTTTTTCATGTTCGTAGAGCATTTAACAAAAACTTATACAATCCGTGGATTTTCCACAGGCACATTTGGCCTACTCATAGGACTTTTCTGCGCATGGTTACTCACTCGTGTCGGTGTGCCAGACATCATAACCTCAGTGTTTACAGAGCTTGTTCCCAATAAAAGGGGATTCAGTACCGCCTTCGATACTATACTCTTCGCTAGCCTAGGTTTTTTAGGGACAGTCATCGCCATACGAAGTGCACAAGATGATTTTGCAGTGGTTATTCCATATGTTCGCTTCAGAGCAGACGCCACAGCAGGAAGACCACTGTTACTAGATGCTGATGTAATAACAGACGGGAGAGTGACAGCCGTAATGAGATCTGGATTTTTAGAAAAAAATATTATTGTTCCTAGATTCATACTTGAAGAACTTCAAGTCATGTCAAACTCACCATCACCAGGGAAAAAACTGAGAGGACAACGTGGCCTTGAGTGTTTAGAGAATTTACAATCTTCACAGGATCTCAAAGTCACCATTCATGACTCTACACCTCAGTCTTCCGAAGACAGCCATGATGCACACTTATTGAAAATCTGCCAGAAACTGAATGCTCAGATGCTAACTACAGATGACAATTTATCAAAAGTGGCTAAATTACAAAAAATAGATACCCTTAACTTAAATGACATGAGCGAAGCCCTAAAGCCAAAAGTCGATGTTGGCTCAAGGGTGAAGCTTCCACTTGTAAGAACAGGAAAAGAAGATCACCAAGCTGTTGGTTATTTACCAGATGGCTCTATGATAGTCGTCAACAATGCCCTATCTAAAATAGGCACCACACAGAGTGTTACTGTTATTTCCACTATAAATACAAGTGGAGGCCTAATGATCTTTGCTGAGATGGACGACCAACAGCAATCTAAAGAATCAGCATAAAACAATTTCTTACTGCTTTGTAAGGCCATCTTTTCTCGCTTGTTTCCAATAAGCATATTCAGATCGATTAAAATCGACATACTCTGGAGATAAATCACTACTATAGATTGTGTATTCACCTTCTGATAAGTGTAAATTTATCTCTACCGTAAAGGAATCTGCAGCCACTTTTTCACGCAGTGCATCCATACTCACATCCGCTTCCATGCCGCCAAGACATGCCGCCAGACCACCAATATGAATATCAATCAATTCCTCTTTCACCATTGCCTTAGAATAACCTACTGCATGAATGATGCGCCCCCAGTTAGGATCGCTCCCATTCCATGAACATTTTACTAAAGAAGAGTTCGCCACAGCTTCAGCTACTTTCTTAGCATCATTATAAGAACGCGCACCTTTCACATTTACGGTTACAAATTTCGTCACCCGCTCACCATCTCTCACTAGAGACTTCGCCATTTCTTGCATGACAAAGTTCAGCGCCTCTTGAAATTTTTTTGCATTACCTGTTCCTCTTCTCAAAGAACTTACTCCACTCGCTCCATTTGCCAGCATAATAACGCTATCATTCGTACTCATGTCGCCATCGATAGTGATTCTATTAAATGACACCTCCACAGCTTCTGATACAAATGAGCTCAAGGCTTCTTTAGATAACTGAGCATCTGTAGTGACGAAACATAGCATAGTCGCCATATGCGGATTAATCATACCTGCACCTTTGGCACACGCACCTATTTTCACCTTCACTCCTTCGATTATTAGACTAACGGAAATCTCTTTATGACAAGTATCACTCGTCATCATCGCGCGGGCTACATTCGCGCCTTGTTTACTCGTTAACCCTAAAACCAATTCATCTAACTTAGGCTCAATCCTTACCATAGGCATAGGAAACCCAATAACACCTGTAGAACAAACGGCCACCTGAGACTGCTTCAAGCCTAATAATTTACCAATCTCACGCGTGCACTTTCTAGCATCTTGCAATCCCTTAATACCTGTGCAAGCATTGGCATTTCCACTATTCACTAGAATTGCACTCACGTCCCCATCCCTCAAATGGGTCTGACTCACTTTCACTGGCGCAGCCTTCACTCTATTCGTAGTAAATGTGCCAGCAGCGATACACTTTTTAGCACTAGAGATCAATGCCATATCTAAACGGTCTGAGTCTGGATCCTTCACACCAGCACTCACAGCATTGGCCACAAAACCCTCAGGTGCAGTGATTCCCCCTTTTATCTTTCTATAAATCGATGACATTTGTTTATCCTATCTGTAGACTATGTCTTACAGAAGCACAAATACTCATTCGCTGTCGATTCATTTTCTATGAATTATCCACTATCTTAAAGTCGACCATCTTTCTATCCAGGTCTACTTTCACGATCTGCACAGGAACTTTTTCCCCCAACTTTATCTCAGCACCACTACTACTCACATAGCGCATGCCATCCATACGCCAGCGATCATAGGATTTACCAGGTAAGTCTTCCACCTTTACTAGACCTTTCACCCGCATCGAAGAAATCTCCACAAAAAGACCCATATGTCTAATATCAGTGACTAATGCTGTAAAAATTTTACTCCCTCCATCCATCTGAATACTCACAAAATACTCCATCATCTTCATACGCTTCGTTTCCACCTCAGCCTCAGCACTCTTTCTTTCAGTATCTGAGATATGAGCAGCTACCTCTATCATCTCCTTCTGCTTAGGGTTTCTATCTGGCCTTTCTGGGGGATTGATAAGTAATGGCTGTAATGAGCGGTGCACGATAAGGTCTGCATAGCGACGGATAGGACTCGTGAAATGACAGTAATCCATTTTCGCTAAGCCATAATGCCCCAGAGCATCCACGCTATAAGCTGCTCGTTTAAGACTTTTTAATAATCCAATTTTGATACTCTCCTCATTCGTAGTGCCTTTTACTTTATCTAACAGTTCTTGAATATGATTCTTATTCGTAAGATCACCCACTTGATATCCTTGCGCTCTCGCAGTCTCAGCAAATTCATTAAGCTTATCAAAATCCGGGTCTTCATGGATTCGATACACCGCATTCTTACGCTGCATTTTCAGCGCTACCGCTACAGCCTCATTCGCAGCCAGCATGCACTCTTCCACCATTTGATGACTTTCATTATGCACCACATCCACCACATCTACTGCCTTAAGCTTATCATCCAGCACTATTTTTGTTTCCTCAAATTCCAGATCCAGCGCGCCATCTGCAAAACGTCTTTTACGTAACACACCTGCTAATTCCCATGTTAATTTTAGACTTTCAATAATTTTCTTATCCAGCTCAGGGCATTCTATTTTATCAGCATTCTCTATCGGTAATCCAAGCAAAACCTGAGCCTGATCATAAGCCAGCCTCACCTTACTATGAATCACCGCATCACAAAACCTTGATGAAGTCCGCGTGCCATTCTTATCAAAAATCATCACAGCACATTTTGTTAGACGATCCACCTTTGGCCTTAGGCTACAGATATTGTTAGAAATTTGAAATGGCAGCATAGGCAACACCCTATCTACTAAATAGGTGCTATTCCCTCGCTTCACAGCCTCATCATCTAGCGCACTTCCTGGTTTTACATAATGAGAAACATCTGCAATGTGGACAGCAAGCTCCCAGCCACCATTCTCCAATCGCTTCACAGAGATCGCATCATCAAAATCCTTTGCATCATCTGGATCCACTGTCAGCACCAGCTCCTTTCTCCAGTCCTCTCTCCTCTCCAACTCATTAGCAGATATTGCTATCTCTGGGGCACCATCTTCATCATCCTTTGGTCTGACTCCACCTTGTAATGACGAAAGTAGCTTAATCGCTTCTTCTTTGACATCAATAGAAAAGCCAGCTCTCAAACCATGTTTAGAAATCACACTCTCTATATCCACTCCTGGATCTTCTGGCCATCCCAGAACCCTCGTCATCTTACCTACTGGCGGTGCAGATTTGCTCTCCCACCGCACAAGTTCCACCACTACCCGCTGCCCGCTTTTAGCCTGCATTTCATCGCCCACTAATTCCAATGAGGTCTGAAACCCACTAAAATCTGGCTCCACGTATCTAAACTTCCCGCGCACTCTGAACGTCCCTAGCAAGGCGTTATTTGCTCTCTCTAAAACAGTTTTTACTTTCCCCTTAGCTTCATCATTAAATCTACTGCGCCTCCCCCCCTTATAGCCTTTACCAGCTTTATTAGCACCTTTTTTACCTTTAAACTTTTTACCCTTAAATTTACCATAAAAAGGTTCTTTTTCTGAAGTTTCAATCGCAGTTGGTAGCTTCACACTAACACTCACTTTATCCCCCTCCAGAGCCAACCCCGTGTTATAACTCTGTATAAAAACTCGATCAAACTTATCAACATCAAAGCCCGCCATGACATTTTCTTCATTATTTACTTCTGGATAAAACCAAGCATTACCGCCATTTTGAAACTTTATCACACCCACCATCAAGCCTCCGTCTCCATTCTTTCCCAGAAATTTTTTTTCTGCCTTCAATTCCTTACCAGGCAATCGATACCTAGACTTTTTGCCTTTAATAATAACCCCCAATCGTTCTAATTTATTGAGAGCAGCACGCATAGCTGGTCGTTCATGACCTTGCAGCTCCAATGCTCTAGAAAACTCAGACTTATTCATTGGCTGATAATTCTCACTCTTCATTAAGCTTAGAATTTGCTCTCTCATCTTTTTCATTAGTCCATCATGCACCCTACATCTTCCCTATACAACACCTTTCTTACTAGACTACAGGAAGATAAATTACTAAATTTCTGTGTTGACAATGTAATTTCATCCCTCTTAAATTAATAACTATAAACAATTTAAATCATTATGAAAATACCCACACGTTTAAAAAACACATCTCGCGGTTTCACACTCATGGAAATCCTTGTGGTAATCACCATTATAGGAGTTCTCGGTGCCTTAAGTTATGGGCCTATTATGAAGCATTTTGTCACTGCTGACATCGTTAAAACTCAAAAAGTTTGCAGAGAGCTAGTATTTTCAATTAATGGTTTTGAGAGTGAATATGATGGTGCATTACCTTACTTAGGTACAGCAGCGACCACTTACCCTGCTACCGATCAAACTATCCTTACAAATAATGGAGACTTCATGAAAGTTTTGATGGGGATGAATACTGACATCAACGAAAAGGGCAAACAGTTTTTCACTGCCGATCAGGCATCAGGAGGTAATGGCGGCTTAGTTTACGCTGCAGGAGGAGACATCGAAGGCTTAAGAGATAAGTGGGGAAATCCATATAGCATAAGATTAGATTATGATGGTAATGGAATAATTGACACCACCACAATTGGAACAGGCACCATCTACACAGTAGAATTACGTAGTGAAGATAATGCTGCCGTTGCATCACCTGGACCAGACAAATTATTTAACGGCACGAAGGATGCTAAATCATGGAAATAAAATTAAAACCCTCATAATATATTAACACGTATTACTTAAATACGTGTTTTTTGCTTTTGAATTCACCTCCTTTTGTTCGAGTAGCCGAATAGAGAACTTACAAATACCCTAAATTACTTTTTCTGAAATCTCTGGAGAAGTTTTTGAGTTGCTTTCACCCCCTCTACAGGGCCCAACTTATGGCCTTCATATTCTATAGCTACAATTCCTTTGTAATTCGCAACGTTAACACTCTTCATTAGACGAGTGTAATCTAATTTAGTTTCATCACCCTTCTCATCAAACTCATAACTCTTTGCAGATACTGACACACTATAAGGCATCATAGCTATAGTGCCTCCATAAGGATCATCATAGCGCATTTTACCGAAGTCTGGCATTAGCTTCAGCGCAGAGTGATTCATTTGTTTAGCTAAATCAGCTAAAAATGGACCCTTTTTAGACCACTTAGAGGAACCAGGCTCAATGACAATCGTCACGCTCTTCTTCTTAGCATAGTCAGCTAGCGGAGTAAGCGCCTCTATTGAATGAGTGATGGCGAGTTCACGCTTAATTTTAGGCGCTAGCAAAAACACACGAACAAACTTCGAACCCAAGACTTCTGCTTGATCTACAGCAGTTGTAAATTTTAGTCCTGCCACTTTTCTAACATCTGCTTTTTTCCCTCTTGCATCTACCGATCCAGTCATCACTAGAAAAATATTAGTTCCTGCCGCATCAGAGCGCTTTTTAAGCTCTTTATAATATTCCATATCATTTCGCTTTTCTTCAGGAAAACCACCATCCCAAATATCTATCTGAGTAATTCCAAAGGTCTTTTTAGCAAATGCAGGGTAGTCTAGACCTGTTAGACTGCCATCCTTAAATAGCTGTCTAAGAGAATACATAGATAAACCTATCTCAAAGCTCTTTTTCTCCGCTGCTTTTTCTGCTTCTTGCTGCTTTTCCTGTGCATTCAGTGTACTGACCGATAAACCCACACAGATTGAACTCATCGCTATAGTAGTAATAGTTGATTTTATATTTTGTATCATTTTTATATTAATTTAGTTTCTTTAGAATTTCTTACGTTGGTAGCAAATTAGTTCGTAATCTCAGGCTTAACAAGCGAAATAAATATGGCTCTTAACACACATTACCCATCACCTTAGACCTAACCGAATAAATTTAGAACTATACAGAATAATGGATTGCGAAACGTTTTGTCACCTGCAGGCATTGACGGATTTAAATAGGAAACAATGAGTATAAATTAAAATCGACGAGAAATTGAGTCACATAATATACCATATAGACTTCAAACTGAATCCAATTCAAACTCAAATACTTACTTAGTTTCGCGCGGTAATGTCCATGAATACAGAATCATGAGTTTCAGTTGAAATATCTTTTATCCATAGCTGTAAAGCTCTAATCACTGAAATAATTCTACCGAGAGTGTCGAAATAACTTGACGAAACTACTCGCTTAAAGAACATTCTCGATGCGGTTGAAAAATCAGCTGCCCAGAATAATGGTAGAATTGTCTCTACGTATATCCATCATCTAAAAACAACACACTCATGGCAGCAAAAAAATCGGCTAAAAAAACAGCTAAAAAAGTGACTCCTAAAAAAACCGCCAAAAAGGCAGTCAAAAAAGTCGCTAAAAAAGCTACATCTAAAAAGACAGCTAAAAAAGTTGCTAAAAAAACAGCTAAGAAAGTGACTACTAAAAAAACCGCCAAAAAGGCAGTCAAAAAAGTCGCTAAAAAAGCTACATCTAAAAAAACAGCTAAGAAAGCAGTGAAAAAGGTTGTTAAAAAAGCAGCAAAAAAGAAACTTTCTAAACTAGAAGCCTTACTCGCAGCTGAAGCTGAAGAAAAGGCAAAGCGCGCCAGCAAGAAAAAAGCTCCCAAAAACCGTATTGATACTCCAGAAATGCAGGAGAAAGTACGCGAGCTTATCAAACTAGCTAAAGAACAGGAATACCTCACTTACGACGATATCAATGAAATATTGCCTAACGACATGGTCGAGCCTGGCGATGTTGAAGCAATCCTTGAGCGACTCCGCTCCATGGAATTCGACATCATTGACGCTTCAGAAGTAGACCGTTATCGCACAAACAAAAAAGATGGTGTGGATGCTAGCTCAGCTAAAACTGAACAAAAACTTGATATCCTTGACGATCCAGTCCGTATGTACCTCAAGCAAATGGGTCAGGTTCCCCTTCTCACTAGAGAGCAAGAAGTTGAAATTTCTAAGCGAATTGAAGATGCTGAAAACACCGTTCAAAAGCACCTATATCGATTCGGATTTGTCACGCAGTCTTATCTTGACCTAGCCGATAACCTAATCAAAGGAAAAGAAAGATTCGACCGCGTTATTTTAGATAAAAAAATCGAGAGTAGAGAGCGCTACATGAAAATGCTCCCTAAACTCTGTGATCAACTACGCCAGACGCATGAAGATACAGATGAGATTTTTCGAAAGCTCCAGTCTAAAAATCCGCGTAACAAAGCTAAAATCGAAGCTGATCTTGAAAAACAGCTCACATCTATTGCTAAGATTTATGGTCGTTTCTACTACAAACAAAAAGTAGTAGAAGATTTCTGTGAGCCAGTAGAGGAATATCAAAAAATGTTTTGGAAATTCAAGCGCAAGCTCGCGGCTAATCCAAGCGATAAAGAATTTGAGACTAAGATCCGTGAAACTCAGCAACTCTCATGGCACACTGTAGAAACCTTTGAAACGAATAATAAAGACCTCCGCACTTGGATCAAAAAAGCATATGGAGCAAAGACAGAAATGGTCGAGGCCAACCTCAGACTCGTAATCTCAATCGCTAAAAAATACACCAATCGCGGGCTCTCATTCCTAGACCTAATCCAAGAGGGTAATATGGGACTCATGAAAGCAGTGGAGAAATTCGAATATCGCCGTGGCTACAAATTCTCAACGTATGCTACATGGTGGATCCGCCAGGCGATCACACGCTCTATCGCAGACCAGGCTAGAACTATCCGTATCCCGGTGCACATGATCGAGACAATCAACAAGCTCATGCGCGTGCAAAAACAACTAGTCCAGGAATACGGCCGTGAACCGACTCCAGATGAAATTGCAGATGAGATTCACCTTCCTGTAGAGCGTGTTCGCGCAGTTCTTAAGATGGCTCAGCAACCGATTTCACTACAAGCACCTGTGGGTGATTCAGACGACACATCATTCGGTGACTTCATCGAAGACAAAGCTGCTGACAACCCGATGGAAGAAGCTGGATTCGCGATGCTGAAAGAGAAAATCGTAGACGTTCTAGATACACTCACTGAACGTGAGCGTGAAGTTCTAGAACAGCGCTTCGGACTCAAGGACGGCTACAGCAGAACACTCGAAGAAGTGGGTCGCCAGTTCCAAGTGACTCGTGAGCGTATCCGTCAGATAGAGGCGAAGGCACTCCGAAAGATGCGCCATCCTACCCGTATCAGAAAACTTGAGGGCTTCATCGAGCTTCCAAATATGTAATATTTCTAGCTATAAATTTAAATAAGCCCTAGCTTCTGATACTTTCAGACTAGGGCTTTTTTGATCCCTAATCTCACAAAGGATACATAATACGATTCTCCTATACTTTGAATTCGCCCAGTTCATTAAATAATTAAAAATACTCATTTTCTCACTGCTTGCTGTTTTATGATCTGATGATAGCATTCCTGTTATGTCTGGCAAACGTTCACTCACTAGTATCCACATTGACGCACTCATTAATGAGACTTCTCTTATAGAATTAGAAAATCGCCTCATGCCGAAGTTAGAACCTGCGGTAAAACCCATCATACCCATGGGAAAAGTAAATACCCACAGAGTATCTAAAAGCTGGAAAGCTATTTCTAAAAAACCTCATGAAGATTTGTTAGATGATTGGACTATTAAGCACCTAGGTACCTTTGATGGCAATATCGAGAATTGTATTGGTTCGGTTAAAATCCCACTTGGAGTGGCAGGCCCTTTACGGGTCAATGGGCTCTTTGCTCAGGGTGACTACGTGGTGCCTCTAGCTACCTCAGAAGCTGCACTGGTAGCTAGCTACCATAGAGGATCATGTGTCGTTTCTGCAAGTGGCGGCTGCTCTGCTATGCTTTTATATCAAGCGCTAAATCGATCGCCTGCTTTCATTTTTAGGTCTCTAGCAAATGCTGGAAAATTTGTAGCCTGGGCAATGCAAGAGTTTGAGAAATTTCAAGAAATCGCAAACACCACGACTGCACACGGAAAACTAGTAGATATAGGAACTACTGTTGAGGGAAATCATGTTTATTTGAATTTTGAATACACAACAGGTGATGCTTCTGGGCAGAATATGGTTACCATCGCCACGCAAGCGGTGTGCGATTATATTAGCGCACATTGCCCTGTCGATATAGAGCAGCTTTATGTAGAAGGAAATCTATCTGGCGACAAAAAAGCAAGCTCCCAGGCATACAGTTCTGTTAGAGGAAAAAAAGTCTCTGCAGAAGTGAACATCTCACGTGATATATTAGAAAAATATTTACACACTACTCCTGAACAAATGGTAGAATATTGGCGCGTCTCAGCGCTGGGAGGCGTGCTCAGTGGAACTCTGGGCGTACAAGGACATTTCGCAAATGGACTAGCCGCACTTTATATTGCGACTGGGCAGGATGCAGCCTGTGTGGCTGAATCTGCTATGGGTGTTACGAGATTTGAAATCAATACAGAAGGAGAACTCTATGCATCAGTAACCTTACCCAGCATCATGTTAGGAACAGTGGGTGGAGGGACAGGACTGCCTTCTCAACGAGCCTGTCTGGAGTTGATGGGACTAGCTGGAAAGGGTAAAAGCTCTGCACTTGCAGAAGTTTGCGCAAGTCTTTTGCTAGGCGGAGAGCTATCTATCATCGCCGCCCTTGCAACAGGAGATTTTACAAAAGCACATAAAAAACTAGCCAGATAATTGATTTAATCAATGTTTTAAACAAAAAAATCAATTTAACAAATATCTCATTTTATTCTATAAAACACCTATGCGCTGGTGGACCTACCAAAAAGAACGATTCCCTATTTTTCAAAACGGGCTGTTAATAATGGCATTTAGCTCATCAGCAGTCATTTATTCATCACTTCTCAGTGGAGTCAGTCTTAATTGGACTTCATTGATTGTCGCATTCATCACAGTCTTACTCTTTTTCCTCCAGTTACGCATAGCAGATGAATTTAAGGATGCCGAAGAAGATGCACAGTATCGGCCTTATCGTGCTGTGCCTCGTGGTTTAGTGTCTCTTAAGGAATTGGGACTTGTCTTCATAGTTGCCGCAACCATTCAGCTGATATTGACTTTATGGCTAGACCCGAGACTACTTATTATCCTACTAATCACTTGGGGATATTTAGCTCTCATGAGTGTGGAGTTTTTCGTTAGAGAATGGTTAAAAGTACGGCACATCACCTACTTGTGGACGCATATGCTGATCATGCCATTAGTGGACTTATTCGCAACCGCTTGCTTGTGGTTACCAACCGGGACTTACCCAAACGGATTAATTTATTTCCTACTCGCTAGTTTCTTTAACGGAATAGTGATCGAAATAGGACGCAAGCTAAGACCACCAGCAAAAGAACAAGAAGGTGTTCCTACATACAGTAAGCTGTGGGGGCAGAGAAAAGCTTCTTGCGTATGGCTAGCTTGCATCATTGCCACTGCCATATTCTCAGCTATAGCCGCAACACAAATATCGTTCACCATTCCCGTAATCTATATACTGCTACCCGTTATTATATGGGCTGGATGGTGTAACGCAAACTACCAAAAGACCAGTGCAAAACGCTTCGAACTCATAGCAGGCTTATGGACATTGGCGCTGTATCTTTCACTCGGGATTATCCCGCTACTCACTACCACATCATGATCATAAAACCTCATCATACTGAATTTCACCATCTGTTAGGAGGGAAAGCATCAGCTCTCGCTAAGCTATTTAAAGTCGCAGACTTTTCAGTTCCTGCTTGGTTTGCTGTTACAGATATTTTAAACCCTAATGATATTCTATCACAAGCTGACGCACTCAGCACCACGCTCTATGCCGTACGTTCCTCCGCCCATGGTGAAGATGGTTCTGAGCACTCATTTGCTGGCCAGTATGATTCATTTCTCTATGTAAAAAAAGAAGATTTGTTAGAAAAAATAGAAGCTGTTTTTAGGAGCTCTCATAGCGATCATCTGGCTAGTTACCGTGACAGTAAAAACACTGATGGAATTTCTTATTCTAGAGATGAACATCAAGTCACAGCCATTGTACAAAAAATGCTCACACCAGATGTCAGTGGCGTGGCTTTCAGTGCAGACCCTGTATCAGGCGATCGTAATATAAGCATTATTTCAGCATTATGGGGAACTGGATCGGCACTCGTCTCAGGAGAAGAAAATGCTGACACTTGGAAAATGAAAGAGGGAACAATCATAGAAGAAATCATCGCAGATAAAACGCACCAACATATAGCAGGAACTGAAAATAATGAAGGAACTAGAGGCATCGTAAACACGAAAGATAAAATTTCTGCCCCATGCATGAATCATGATATGATCTCACAAGTAGCAAAGCTAGCAAACGATTGTGAAGCCCACTTCGGCTATCCACAAGATATAGAATGGGCATTCGAAGATAAGAAACTCTACCTACTTCAAAGCCGCCCAATCACAACACTCAATAAAGAACCAGAAGCAACTTCACCTCTAACAGTTTGGGATAATAGCAATATCGCAGAAAGCTATTCAGGAATTACATCTCCCCTTACATTTACATTTGCTGAACGTGTCTATGAGCATGTGTATCGTGAATTCTGTATTTTACTTTCTGTGCCGAAAAAACGAGTTAAGAAACATACTGCTGTATTTTCTAAAATGCTAGGCCACATACACGGGAATGTATATTACAATCTTAACAGCTGGTATCACGTTCTAGCAATGCTTCCTGGTTTTTCTATTAATCGTGGCTTTATGGAACAGATGATGGGAGTAAAAATCCCAATGCCTGATGAAGTCATAAACGACATTATAAAGCATACAAAAACGAACAAGCTCTATGACGGCTTATCAATGATGAGAATGCTATTTGGACTTATTAAAAATCAATTACGTCTAGATAAAAACATAACTCGGTTCTACGAGCGTCTAAATACCGCGCTCAATGCACCAGATATCCCATTGGAACAGATGAGCTCCAATGACCTGATTACACACTATCAAGATCTAGAAGCAAAACTTCTCAAATGCTGGGATGCACCGCTAGTAAATGATTTTTATGCCATGATTTACTACGGAATTTTGAAATCATTGTGTGAAAAATGGTTAGGTGATGCATCATTACAGAACACATTATTGTTAGATAGCGGTGACATCATCAGCGCTGATCCCCCTAAGCGTATTGTAGAGATGGCAACCATTGTAAGAGACGATCCACAACTCAAAACTCTACTCAGCAGTGAATTATCTTATCATGAAAAGATGAAAAAAATTACTACATACCCTAAACTCCATGAACCTCTTAATGCCTATTTAGAAAAATTTGGCGATCGCTGCTTAGAAGAACTTAAACTAGAATCTTACTCTGTTCGAGACAATGCTTCTTCCTTGCTAGCAAGTATAAGTGCTATGAGTAATATGCCAAAAAACGAGCCTATACAAAAACTAGTAACCGAGAAAGATGCAGCAAATGATAATCCTATTAATCAGCTTTCTAGAATCAAACGCAAAGTCTTTAACTGGGTTTTAAAAAATGCACGCAATAGAGTGAGAGATCGAGAAAACCTCAGATTTGAAAGGACCCTTCTATTTGGTAGAGTGCGTCAAATCATGATACATCTGGGAGAAAAACTAGCTAAAAAAAACCAAATCCCACAAGCCCGCGACATCTTCCACCTCCACCTAACAGAAGCCATTTCCGGAAAAGATACAGACTATCGAGATATCATTACAGATCGTCAGCGTGAAGAATTAAGATTTCGCGAACTTCCCTCCCCTCCTGACAGATTTCACACAGTGGCCCCAATAGAAGAATACGACCATTTTCAATCCGTACTTCCCTACAAGGCTCCCGATGGCGATAACCTATCTGGGACTGGAGCATGCCCAGGTATCGTAAGGGGTATTATCCGCGTCGTACTAAACCCTTGTGATGCTAGTTTAAAAGAAGGGGAAATCCTAGTCGCTCAGCAAACCGATCCTGGCTGGGTAGTATTATTCCCTGCCGCATCTGGATTACTCGTAGAACGTGGTTCACTGCTCTCCCACTCTGCAATAGTAGCTCGAGAACTAAACTTACCCTGCGTCGTCTCCATCCCAGATGTCACTCGTATTTTAAAAAATGGCGATCTTGTAGAGATGAATGGAAAAACTGGAACAGTAACAATAATAAAAAAATGAAGACTGAGATACAAGATTACGCAGAATTTAATGCTGTGCGCTATGCAAACTGCTGGGAAGATGCAGATATTCTAATGGCTGCTATGAAGCCTAAGGGAAAGCACTGTTTAAGTATTGGATCCGCTGGAGACAATTCATTTTCCATGCTCGCAGAAGGAGCTAAGCACATTACTATTGTGGAGATGAATCCAGCTCAAATTGCTTGCATCAAGCTCCGAATAGCAGCTTATAAAAACTTAAGTCATGAAGAATTTCTTACTTTACTAGGAGAACATCACGGAGACCGCAAAGCTCTCTATGAACGATGTACACATGACCTAGATATTGAAACTATCCAATATTGGCAACACTACTCTAAACACATTATTACTGGATTCGGAAAGGTTGGAAAATTTGAAAATTATTTTCGTATCTTTAGAGAAAAAGCCCTACCCTGGGTGCATTCACGTAAAACTATCACAAAAATGTTAGAATCGCGCTCACAGGAAGAGAGAAAAAGTTTCTATGAAATGAAATGGAACACCTGGCGCTGGAAACTCTTATTCAAGCTATTTTTTTCTCGCTTTGTGATGGGCAGACTAGGTCGCGATCCTTCCTTCTTTAAATATGTAGAAGGCTCCGTAGCTGAGCGAATTTTAAAACGAACAAAACACGCCCTAGTAGAGCTAGATCCATCTACTAATCCTTATCTAGGCTGGATCCTTAATGGTAAATATGGTGCGGCTTTACCCCACGCTTTAAAAGAAGAAAATTATAAGAAGATCAAATCAAATATTGATAGCCTAACCGTAATAAATGGAACCCTAGAATCAGCATTATCAGGCCAACAATATGATGCATATAATCTCAGTGATATTTTTGAGTATATGTCTAATGAAAATACTCAAAATTTGTTAGAAAAGATTCATTCTCGAAGCACTCCATCAGCACGAATTGTTTACTGGAACATGCTAGCGCCGAGAGAATCAACAAAGGCGATCCATGATAAAATAAAACCACTACCCGAAATCTCTGAAAAGCTATTCTTCCAAGATAAAGCCTTTTTCTATTCGCGATTTGTGGTCGAAGAAACTCTTTAATTTCGATATAATTACGTAAATGCCTATCTTATCTATCATCATCTTGTTGCTTACTCTAGGCGGGCTGATAGCGGCTTCTGCTATTCTTATGAATAATAATAAAATTAATGGAGAAAGTGCAAGAAAGATGGTACATGTAGGAATGGGTCTGATCTGCTTGGCATTTCCACTATTATTTTCAAATCCGTTATTTGTGCAATTGCTAGCAGGACTGGCAGTGATTAGTTTACTAGCTTTGCGACTTACTCCCCTCAGAGTAGGTATTGGCTCTTCACTGTTTTCAATATCACGTATTTCCATTGGTGAGATTATTTTCCCCATTGCTGTTGCATGGTTATTTACTTTGAATATTGAAAACAATAAACAACCCGTCATTTACTACGTGATCCCATTACTGCTACTAACACTAGCCGATACCGTAGCAGCGATGGCTGGGAGTAAATATGGTAAATTAATTTATCTAACAGCTTCTGGAAAAAAAAGCATCGAAGGTTCTCTAGCCTTCTTCACTACAGCTTACCTATGCACGTTCATTCCGCTATACTACTTTACAAATTATGAACTAACACACGTAGCATTTATAGCACTTATCAGTACGCTATTCATCACTGCAGTAGAAGGCATCTCAGGTATTGGGATGGATAATATACTCATACCTATCGGAAGCTATTTTTTATTAGATTACTATACAGCTCTCTCCACTTATTCCCTCTGGGTCAGAGTGGCTAGTCTCTTAATTCTATTATCAATGTTGATCTGGACACGCTCTAAGCATCGGCTAAACGGAGGCGCTGTTCTTTCTGCCTCATTACTGTGTTTCATCTCATTTTCGATTGGCGGAACCTATTGCTTGATTGCCTGTATAATGATTTTCATACGGCATATCATGGCAATTAGAAAAATCCCAACAGACCAACAACATACGCATTCTCTCGATACTATACTCGCCATCTCTGTCCCTGCGATGACCTGGCTTACACTAGGAAAAAATTCTGTTATCGATATGGATTTAGCTCGCTCACTCTTCATCGCGTCTCTAGCTATCACTATTGCTATGCTTCATGCGAGCACCCATAAATATATCTATAAACAAAAAATAACCAAATACTGCATTTTTAAAAGCCTCTGTATGTCAAGTATACTCATAGTAATAACGTTCCTTTTTATGGATATAAATAGTTTCATCATCATTTTTAGCAGCACATTGTCATTCAGCCTCTTAGGCTGTATATCATTCTATAAAATACGTAGTACAGGCGTTCCTACGATAAGTGATTGGGCTATTTTATGCCTTTTCACCATCATCTTCACTACCATTATCTACTATTGCCATGAAAATCATCACGCACTCATCTAAGCTCACGGAAATTCAAATTCATACCTTCAATCAAGGTGCAAGCTATATTCTAGCTAGTGGATCAATGCAACTAGGTGTATGGACTGAAAACACACCGATACTTTTAGGTGTCCCCGTTATCACAATTGGGGCATGTGATTTTAAAGGAAATAATAGTGCTCATTTTTTAAAATCCTGTGTGAAATATATTAGAAAAAATCACCCTCAAAGTCCTATCATCGGCCCCATGAACGGGAACACATGGATGAAGCATCGATTAATTATTAAAACTGATCATAGAGCTCCTTTTCTTATGGAACCCGTAGATGATGGATCTCTGTTAGAAACGTTTCAGTCCTCTGGATTCGATCCATTATCAAGCTACTCATCCTCGATAATTGATCTATCCTTACCGCAAACTGAATTTCACAGAATAGAGAGAATAGTAGCTAAACAGAATATTCAGATCCGTAAAGTCGACATAGATCATTTTGAACAAGATCTCAATGATATCTATAATTTATGCCTCTCTGCATTCTCTAACAATTTTCTTTATACACCTCTTCCTAAAGATTCTTTTATGAACTCCTACCTATCTTCTAAAGATCAAATTGATGATGACTTTGTATTGCTTGCTTACCAAGGGCATACTCTCATCGGCTTTCTTTTTTGCCTACCCGATATTAATCCTGATACACTTATCGCTAAAACACTAGCAACATGCCCACATCACAGGACCGCAGGTCTCGGTACATTACTAGTAGCAAAATCTCATCAGCGAGCTAAGGAAAAAGGTTATTCAGAAGTGATTCATGCATTACAATATGAGAATAATTCATCAGTAAGAATCAGCCAGCGCTTCAGCGCTATTAAATTTAGAACCTATGGATTAATGATTACCTCTTAAGATTATGAATTTGGTAAATCAACTAGCTGAACGTGCGAGACGTCACCCTGAAAGGCTAGCTTTCATTGAAAAAGGAACACAAATTACGTATCAAGACCTCTATACTGAGGTCTGCTCTAGCTCTCAATTTTTGCTAAACGAAGGTTTTCAAAGAAATAGCTGCATTCTCATTTTACAACCTATTTCTATCCAGCTCTATATTCAGCTACTCGCTGTTTTACACGCAGGCATGCATGTAATGTTTATCGATCCTTCAGCAGGAAACACTACGATGCAGAATAGTCTTCAGCAACATCCACCTGATGGTTTTATAGGAATAGCTAAAGCGCATTTACTGAAACTTTCACTACCTCAGATACGAAAAATAAAGAAAACATATTATACCTCAGCTTGGTTTCCACGGAGTAAAAAATGGAACCCTTCACCTACTAAAAATAGCACTGGAAATCATATAGATCCTGAAGAGGTACGCGCGGATACACCTGCACTTATTACATTTACAAGCGGAAGCACTGGCATACCTAAAGCGGCTTGTAGGAGCCATCGTTTTTTGCTCGCACAACACGCCGCACTCTCAGAATCTTTACATTTTAAAGAAGGTGAAATAGATCTTATTACACTACCTATTTTTGCAATCGCTAACTTAGCATCTGGAATGACCTCCGTGATAGCAGATACAGACCTACGCTACCCCGCTAAGGCAAACTCCGCCATTCTCTCTGAGCAGTGTAAGGAACATAATGTGACTCGTTGTGCAGCTTCACCAGCCTTCTACCATAAGCTATTTCAAGATAAACTACTCCCCGTCTTTCACACCATTTATACAGGCGGGGCTCCCGTGTTTCCTCATATTATTGATGAAACGCAGGCTCATCATCCAGATCTAAATATAGTCACCGTCTACGGTTCTACAGAAGCTGAGCCAATTTCGCATATCACCTGGGATGATGTCAGTCCATCTGATCATGAAGCTATGAAAAATGGCAAGGGCTTACTCGTCGGAAAGCCTGTCTCAGCTACTAAGGTAATGATTCATGAAAAACGTGAAGATAAAATTGGTCAAATTGCAGTGACTGGTGATCATGTGCTCAAAGGTTACTTAAATGGTGAGGGTGATGAAGGTACTAAACTCAAAATAGACGGTGAAATTTGGCACTTAACAGGTGATATGGGCTATTTCGACCAAGAAAATCGACTCTGGTTAATGGGGCGTGAGTCTGCTATTTTTGAAGTAGATAAGCGTATTATTTATCCCTTTGGTATAGAATGCTCCGTGATGCACCATTCAGCTGTAAATCGATGTGCTGTCATCCAACATGAAAGCAGAAACTTGCTTTGTTTAGAATTAGAAATCAACATGTTAGATTCCGTTAAAAATAAATTCTCGCAATACGACTACTTAGAGTTTATTCAACTTAATTCTATCCCGATGGATAAACGTCATAATGCAAAGGTTGATTATCCATCATTAATCAAGATGATAGATAAATCTATTCGTTAATATAGTATGCTTCCGTTACTATTTTAGTCTTTGTATTTTCAAGAACACTATTCAACATTAAAAAGTATTTGTATTCTTTAGCTCGGTTTTTAATTAGTAAAATAATCTTAGGCTTATTGCCTGTTTGTAATCCATACCAGAGAGCTTGTCCTATAGCATTTTTCCACTTACTGGCCCACTCTACCTCTATCGCATATTTATTTGTAACAATATCTACACGCCCTCCAGTCACTCGCACTTCTGTTTTTCCTTTTAGTTTTAGACCTAACTCCTCTATGTAAAAGGCTTCATTTTTCTTAATAGAATTCGAATCTCTATTGACATCTAACCAAGTCGTCTTGGTTTTTACAAAATAGCCACCTGTAATCAGTGAAATAAGCGTCAGCAGGCTCTTAAATTTCCATTTGAGATTACGGTTCTTTGCCATGATTATTATAAGGTAGTCTGTAGTTTTAAAATAACGACATTTATCTTTTTATTTGGCTGTGAGTAATGATTAGTTACTATATTTTTATGAGGGTAAAAATAACAACATTTATGATGTCTAGTAGCCGCAGGATGCTACGTAGCTTTGCTAATTGGTGGCGACATGAACATGCTGACACCGCAGCGGCATTGGCTTTTTATTCTTTAATTTCATTAGTCCCTATTTTAATTACTGGTGTCTACATCGCAGCCTGGCTTGTGGATGAAGAGACTGCTAGAAAAAGTTTGTTAGACAGTACTAATAGTATCGCAGGGACTAGCGTAGCGAGTTATTTCTCATCACTGATGGGACAAAAAGTTCAACTGACTGGGAGTAATTTATCACCCATCATCGGAGTTTTTTTCCTTCTCTTCTCAGCTACGAAAGTAATTTCTGAACTCCGTAACTGCCTGAGTAAAATCTTTGGGAGAGATTTGAAAGCGAGAAAGAAACGAGCACTAGAAAGTTTGATTAATCGTGGTGTATCATTGGTTTTACTTATTTTTCTCGGCGTATTTATTGCCTGTTCTGTAGTGATGGAGACCATGGCTCGCTTACTGTTTGATGTAGTGGAAGGATATGATGAATTGCTCTGGATGACTAAAATGGTGACTCCTCTTCTTACTTTCGTTGCTATGGTATTGCTATCGGCTATTTCGATGCGCTGGCTTCCACAGAAGCCGCCTAAATTTATCGAGGCCTTTCGTGGAGGTATTGTAAGTGCATTGCTTTTAGTCTTCTTGAAATTTGGATTAGCGCTAGGTCTAAAAAATACCAACTTTGGAAGCTTCTCTGGTTCTGCTCTCACCTTAGTACTCGTGCTATTTTGGATTTATTTTGCAATGCAGGCATTTCTTTTTGGTGCGGAATATGCCGCTGAGATAGCGCGTGAACGAAGAGTTAAAAATGAATGACCCTCTGCTTTGGCGTTAACCTGCAATACCTTAACACGCCTAAAAGACCGAGATTTTTGAACCTTAGCTTTGAAACAGAAAGTTTGTAAAGCGCTTACGGATTCTTGATTCTCTTTCAAAGAGTCACTTTATTGGGCGTTCTTGACCCTGTTCATTTTGGTGCTATAATTTCTATATCAAATTCAATCATGGACATATTTCTTATTATACTCGGAAGCATCGTTGCCGTATTATTACTAGCCTGGTGGATCTACCGTAAGGTTCGCGAATCTCTCTGCTGCGGGACATGTGGCTGTAATCTTATTTCTGAAAAAAGAAAGCTCGTCCTCCTCGCTAAACGCGAGAAAAAAGAGCTTAGAAAAAATAAGAACTGCGCAGTTTCTTGCCCACTAAAAAAGTAGATTACTATGCTTTCTGCTCCAGAGTTACCAGACTAATCTGCGGCACAACATGGTGAAGCCGCTTTTTTACAATCTACTTCTGGTGCTTGCATATTAGGATTTGGCTGTTTGGCTGAAAGCCCTAATTGACTAATCAAAGTAAGATCTTTTTGCACACTTGGGTTAGATGCTGTGAGTAATTTATCCCCGTAAAAAATAGAGTTTGCTCCCGCAAAAAAGCAGAGCGCCTGGCCTTCTTCTGATATCTGAGTGCGCCCCGCTGACAGGCGAACTTTAGCTTTTGGCACCGCAATACGCGCGATAGCTATCATTCTCACCACATCAAATACAGTGACTGGATCTGAGCCTTCTAGCGGAGTCCCTGGCATTGGCATGAGTGAGTTGATCGGCACAGACTCTGGCTGTGGATTAAATTCTGATATTACCTCAATCAGCTTTAAACGATCATCATCAGTCTCACCAAGACCTAAAATTCCTCCACAACAAATCGACATACCCGCATCTTGAGCATTACGGATGGTGTTTAGACGATCATCATAGGTGTGAGTAGTGACAATGTTTGGGTAATGCTCGCGTGAGGTATCCAAGTTATGATTATACGCAGTGACTCCTGCTTCTTTTAAAGTTTTCGCTTCTTCTGGACCTAACTCACCGAGAGTAACGCAGACCTCCATTCCCAGTTTGGAGACGTCGCGAATCGTATCTACTACTTGATCAAATCTCTTTGTCCCACTGCGAACTCCGCGCCATGCTGCTCCCATACAGAAGCGTGTGGAACCGCTATCTCTGGCTATCTGAGCACGCTTGAGAATGTCTTCTTTCTCCATGAGGCGCTCTACTTGCAAGCCTGAATTATGTCGTGATGACTGTGCGCAATACGAGCAATCTTCTGAGCACCCACCTGTTTTTATTGAGAGCAGTGTGCATAGCTGTATCTCGTTGTCATTCCAATTCGCATCATGCACTTCGCGGGATTTCTTGATGAGATCGAAAAGTGGAAGATCGAAAAGTTCTTTGAGCTGGTCGAATTTCATAGAATAAAGATTAATTTAAATTTGAGAACGTTATTTCTGTTAGTTTGAGTGCAATATCCACCTTCCGTTTATTGAAGGCATTTTTCCAAACGAGAGTGCTGAGTAGTCTGTCTTACCATGAGCTCCGATCATTTCCTTACCAGTAGCCGCCTTCCAAAAGCTGCTCATAGATTCACCTGTATGACATCCCCATGATTTACAAATAGCTTTAGAGGAAAACACGGATGATTTGATTTTATAAAGATCTTTTTTATGAAGCCACGCAGTGCATACACCTATGATGTCCGATGAATAATCTAATAAAAAACAGTGTTTGTTAGAGTGCCCGAAGAAATCAAAGGTGGTGATAGATCTTGATGGACGTGAATTAATCGCGCTGATGACAGAAGAACTTCCGCTTATCCAAATTAGCTTTACTTTTCTCTTCGCCGCCTGCTGAGTAATCCAATCAGTATAGGGCTTTCCATCTTCACGTGAACGTGCAGCATAACCTTTTCTATGGACTAGCCAAACAAGCTTAGCTGATGGTCCATACGCAATTCGAATATTATCCATACGCATTGTAGAAGCACGGATAAAGTTAGCCCACCAGCGATCATGCCGGTCTTTTTCAACGCGTAAATTTTCCCATTTTCTAAGCGCTGGTCCACCCGCTAAAATGACATGCTCTGAGGCAGATGCTTTCTGTGGGACGAGACTAAAAGTGAGAGTAATGAGAAAAAGTGCTAGTAATGCTTTCATGATTTTTTAGTGCGCGTAGTGTGTGTGATGCCCGTGGTTATTCAAGGCTTTTTATTTGTTAGTAGCATCAGTTCTTGCCTCCACCGCTAGTGCGAACGCTTCGTTGTTCCCGTAGCGCTTAATAGAAAACTTTACACAACAACGCTTACCGGGCTGTGGCGACCAAGTTGCTTGCCAAAAATGATAAATAGTTCCATTTGCCGCAGTGACCGATATCTTAGAGACTCCGACTACACCTGAGCTGTTACGACTAGAGAGCGTGCAGATACGAGCTTGGTTTTTCGCATCCTCTTGGAGTTCACTAACGAGTCTATCTCTATATATACGTGCATTAGAGAGCGCTAACCTTGGGTCACCGTATGAACTATCAGAAAAAAATTTAGCATACTTTATACCACGCCTCTGTAGCCTTACCTGCCAACCATGGGTGCGCTGATCAGGAAGATCTATTCGCGCGATGGCATAGTTTGGTAATTTGTCATTCGAGTGTTGTGACATATAGTTATTATGAACTAATTTTTAGTCAGTGTCTAGTGTTCTGTTGTTGTGTGATGTAAGAATTTATGGTTTCTAAGTGTGGTAATGAAATGTCCTGAATGTCTCGAAAGAATACATGATCACGCTGAGAAATGCCCTCACTGTGGTATGAATCTGGAGCGGCTCAGCCAAAGCTACGAAGGGATAAAGCGAGAAGTCCATGATGGCATTCATGATGTAGCAGGAATATTGAGCCTAGAAATGCGAAAGCTGATGCGCTCAGTTCTAACAAAATGCGAAAAGCAATTTGTGGGAATCACCTTGGCAGTCTCTTTTATCGCATTACGCGATGGACAGACAATAGAAGGATACGGTTTCTGGCTCATGAATAGTGGTAAATTTTATAGCGGGCAAGTAGAACTCTCAGAGACTGAAGATGGCAGAGGCCGGGTAATCCTTCTGGTAGATATAGAGAATAAGTGCGTGGCTCTTAGCTACGGCTATTATTTTGATGGCTATATTAAGAGGAAAGAAAATTTTGAAGTTCTCAGCCATGGCCACGCTAACCTACTAGATGGTAAAATAGTGCAAGGCTGCGAACAAATTTTAGTCGCTTTAAAAGTACTCTTAAAGCGGGCTATAATACGTGCTAGGAAAGGAACTAAGAAATGATGAATCTGAGTTTGACCATGTTTTTTTGTATTGCGCTTAGCAGTTTAGCTTTTTCTCAACTCAATAGATCTGATGTTACTTATGGTGAGAAAGGCTTAGCGGTGACCAACGCTCTAATCAACGAACTAGATCTACCAGACTGGTATTGGGCAGGCGCACATATCACTGAGAATGTATCTGAGAATTACCGTCTCGTGGATAGCGAAATTCTTGAACAATTTTTTGGCCCTAATACTGACTATTCTATCCTTGATCCACAAGGGATTCTGAAACCAGATGAACGTTCTAATATAGAGAATATCATTACTACTCATAATAAAAAATCTGCTATTCCCATGAGCGTAAACGTCTTAGCCTCTGGCCAGAAACTTTCAATCACTGAGGCTGAGCTAAAACGTAGACTACTGAATAAATTTAAGAATAAAAATGTATTAGTTAATTTTTATTTTTATGGATCTGCCAGAGATGGGAAAGGATATGTTATAATCGGAGATCAAGGCTTTATTAAAGACTGGGAGGTAAATGAACTTTTTCTAAAAAGCGCCCGAGAGGCAAGTGTCCAGGTAGATAGCTATCTTCAGATGGAAGATTATTTAAAAAATATATCCAAGCGATCTTTCTGGTTAGAGAAAAGAATCATCCCCAAAAAAACATCTAAAATATCAGAAAATACCGATCGTTCAGATCAAGCTGAATCAACAGAACACGCAAATTCTAATAATCTACTAAACTTCATCTTATACCACTCTTTTACTTTAGTTTGTATATTCTGGCTATTCTCTGCGGGCATTTGGTATTTTTTATGGTCACGCAAGTGGCGAAAGTATGTGATTCCAAGTCATGAGGTTCCCGTCAGGCTAGGTGCAGATCATGGAGCTAATATCAGCGACTTCATCGAATTTTCTGATCCTAAAATTTCTTTAACAGAGCAATACGAGAGAACAAAAAATAGAGAATTATAAGGCATTTTTCTCAGAGATTTCATCCATGATTCATCAATACTTCATAAAGATTTGCCACTTTTTACAAAATGAAAGTATGTAATGAAATTAAATTTGAAGTGATCGTAGCCACCCATTATGGAATGTGTTTTGGAGTAAAAGCTGCGATAAAGACTGCGCAAAAACTAGCAAAAAAATCTCCAGTTACTATCCTCGGTGAGCTAGCTCATAATGCAACGGTGAAGACGAGGTTAGAACAACAAGGAGCTAAGCACACCCAACTTGATGCACATCATGCAGGCACAAAGCATGTGGTTATCACCGCACATGGAGCATCTGATAGAGAGCGTAAACGTTGGCACACCATGGGATACCTAGTAACAGACACAACCTGCCCCTTAGTACATAAAGCACACGCTGCGCTTAGAGACCTTGTAGAAGCTGGTTATTCACCTATTGTCATAGGAAAGTCAGGTCACACTGAAGTTCGAGGGCTAATAGGAGATTTCCCAGAGGCTCAAGTAGTCTTAAATCCTGAAGATCTTGACAGAGTAACTATCATTAATCGTAAAATAGGAATTATTTCACAAACCACACAGCAAATAGATCATGTCGAAATGATTTTAGCTGCTCTGAAGCGGAAATTTCCTAAACAGCAAATGAAATTTATAGATACCGTATGCCGTCCCACCAAGAACAGACAAATAGCTCTACTAGAATTATGTGCAAAAGTGAGAATAGTAATCGTAGTTGGAGGGAAAAACTCTAACAATACCGCCCAATTAGCAGAGAAGTGTAGAGCTCTAGGTTGCCGAGCATATCATATCCAACAACCAGATGACATTCAGCTTCAGTGGCTAAATGACATTGATGCCGTAGGTCTAACCGCAGGTACTTCTACACCAGATGAAGATGTAGAACTCGTAAAAAGGAAACTTTTAGAAATATCCGCAAAATAAGCTCTTTACCATCTCCAACTATGCTTTTCCCAGAAGCTATACAGATCAGCTTTAGAACCATTGAAGCCATTACGCTCCATAGGTTTTGACATATTTCCTAAGTATCTTGGCGTCTTCCAGCTTCCTTTACGGTAATGCTTAGGCCTAGATCTTCCTCGCTCCCATTCTACACCACCATATTGCCAGAGTGACCAAGTTTTCCAAACTCCAGTCGCTTTGATAAGTTTTTTAGGAGTGCTAATTCCTGGATAGTTTGAACTATAAAGAGCTAACCAATATGGGCACTTCTTGAGAATTCGTTTCTGGAAAAAAGAAGCATTCCGTAATCGAGATCTTATCAACTCTCCATTTTCTATGTAAATCATTGGATATTTACCTGTTAGATACTTTATACGTTTTATAAACGTAATCATATGCGGTACTTTACATTTACTATCAATATCACCAACTAGCATAATTCTATTCGTTTGCAAGCCGCGTGCATTCTTAATGGACTTTAAGCGCTCTATAAAACGATCTGCTTGTGCTTTTGCACTACTATAAGGAGTTAAATAATGATAAACACCAAGCAGTAGATTTTGCCTTTCAGCACCTACTAGAAAATCACTACATTTAGAATCATATGTATATCCCTTAGAACAACGAGCAATTTGGCCAAGGGCTCCATTCGCTTTTAGCGCAGCTTGATTTAACAGTGAATAACTAGCTCCTCTTCGCTGAGTTTCCTTAGGATCATATGAAGAAACATTTACGATCGTTGGAGAATCTTTGTAACTCACTTTACCGTATTGCGAGCTACAACTAGATAGCCAACAACAAGATACTATAGAAAGAACTATTATCGAGTAATGAAATATACGCATATTGGATATAGCAATAACATGCAATATCTCACAAGCAAAGTTTAAACTCTTTGCCTCATCTAACAAATTAAATGAACTCTACTTTATTCTCAATGTTGCATCATTCGTGAATGCAGAGGGGCTGAAGACCAGTAGAAGTTGGATCTTGCAATGACTCTTCGCTAACAGGAGCCACCTCTGTAGTAAGTAAGATGAAGTGGCTGATTAGTTATAGCTGCAACTGCTCCTTGAAACCTGACAACCTTAAATTGACTGGGCAACCTGAGCTGGAGTTACCGCCACTGGCTCTGTAATAACAGCTTGCGGCTGAGGCAGCAGAGCAGGCTGTGTCTGAGATATCAATGATGTCTGAGAAGGCACTGGGTAATGACCAGTTGGAATGCCAGATAGGAAATCTGAGGTATTGATAGGAGCTGACTCAGTCTGCACAGCTGAAGTAGCATTCATTGCAACCGATGGTTGCATGAAAGGATTTGTAGTAACAGGCTGTTGAGCCTGCGATTGATATTGCCCCTCAAGAAGCTGTTGGTCAGCAGCAACAAATACTCCAGCTATATCAATCGGTATTTCGGCTGGTGAAATATTACCTCCAGTGAGCTCTTCACCTGCTACATCAAGGGGAGGTTTTGATTCATGATCACTCTCCATCCACTCCTCCAGTAATCTACCTGAATCATCCAACCATAAAGACTGACGCTCGAACGACAAATCTATCATTGATGGATCACTAGCGAGCGCAGCCCCATAAAAACGAGCTGCTTCCATATGCATGCCTATGTCATTAAGCGCTTTCGCTACTGCCATATTCTTATTTGGCTTAGCATGATTTCTTCTTACTACCTCGTAGATCATGCGTATCGCCCTGTTTGGACGCGCTCGCGATAATATTTTTAGAGCAAACGCCACATCCGTGTCTACAGACGGGATTTCTGGAGCATCCCATAATACATCAGCAGCCTCCAAATATTGCTTAGTAGAATATAATATTTCTGCAATCTTTCTCCTCGTCTCCCATAAATCTGGATTCATGCTGAGAGTCTGTAAAAGTATTTCTATAGCGGCTTGGTTATCTTGATCAGGCATACTCATTGTAGTTAATTATTATAATTATATCCCACATATGTAGTAAAAGTAAAGAGAATTGTCTTTGGAAATAAAAACACGTGCAAAAAATAATGGTTGAGCTATATCAAATAAAAGTTATGAGTGAAAATAATACAGGCACAAAAGACACTAAGAAACGTAAACGTATAAATGTGCGGAAGCCTGAAGTAATGGCAAAAGTCGAAGCTGAAGTCAGTAAACACTACGAATCATCAGTGGTAGAAAAACTCAGAAAACACGGAGGTGAAGTTAAACTAAAACAGACGACCATTAGATTAGCTCAGCAATTTGGATTCTGCTATGGTGTCGAAAGAGCGATCGACCTTGCATATGCCTCGAGAAAAGTATTCGAGACCAATCCAATCTATCTCATTGGTGAAATCATCCATAACCCCGAAGTAAACAGGCAACTCAAGGAAATGGACATCGTCTCTCTTCCTTGGGAAAAAATGAATGAGCAATATGACGAGCTTACCGAAAATGACGTGGTCATAGTCCCAGCATTTGGCGCCCCAACATCATTTATAGAGAAAATAGAACAACGTGGAGCCTCGATAGTAGACACCACCTGCGGTGATGTCATGAAGGTATGGCGACGCGTAAGGACCTATGCCAAAGAAGGATACACCTCTATTATCCACGGCAAGGCAGGACATGAGGAAACACTAGCAACAGCCTCACACGCCCTTGGTAAAGAAAAAAATGGCAACTACCTCATCATCCTTACATTAGAAGACACTGATTTTGTGTGCGACTTCATCAATGGTAGATTATCCAATTCTGAGTTCATGAGCAGATTTGGAGATAAAAATGTCTCTAAAAACTTCGATCCTAGCGTCCACCTCAAGCAAGTAGGTGTAGCAAACCAAACAACGATGCTCAAAAGTGAAACCGAAGAGATTCAGCACCGTATCATGGCTGCCATCGGTGAGCGTGATGGCTCTACTGAGAACTGCCAAGTATTTGACACCATCTGTGGAGCAACCCAAGAACGACAAGACGCACTCTTCGAAATGCTCAAAGATCCAATGGATATTCTACTCGTGGTCGGTGGATACAACAGCTCAAATACCACTCACCTCGTAGAAATAGGTCAGGAAGAGCTACCTACGTTTTTCATCCGAGATGCCGAATGCATAGAATCATTAGAGCAGATTATTCATTTTGATCTCGAGCAGAAATCTGAAATCACATCAAAATACAATAATCTCTTAGACCAAGAAAAACACGTGGTAGTAGGCATCACCGCTGGAGCATCCTGCCCTAATAACCTGATAGAGAACACCATTTTAAGAGTCTGCGAGTTGCGAGAAATCTCAAAATCTGAAATCCTAAATCTAAAATGAAACTTACCTGCTCCGCAGCATCTTTATGTTTAACTGTAATTTATGCTCACGGACAAAGCTCATCCTGTATTCATAACGGCTTCGAAAATGATCTGCTTAGATTAAGCATTCACAGTACAAGCATTCTCGGCATAGGCTCTCCTAGAAATTTTGAGCACGCCCTCCACCACCATGACCCCGCAGAAGAAATTGATCTGCAAGCACTCGAGCTTAACCTTTTTTCAAATCTATCCCGCAACACTCAGCTTCACTCCACCTACAACATATCAGAAGATCGCAGCTCACTATCAGG
This sequence comes from Herpochondria borealis, assembly GCA_032274145.1. Classification (NCBI taxonomy): domain Eukaryota; phylum Rhodophyta; class Florideophyceae; order Ceramiales; family Ceramiaceae; genus Herpochondria; species Herpochondria borealis. Next base: position 77,817 of record JAVCKV010586431.1, read on the forward strand.
TGAACTAGAAGAATTCTACGTGAGATTACACAATCTCTCCGCTGGATTCGAGCTCAAAGGCGGCCGATTCATCCACAATCTGGGGCTACAGGGCAACCGCCACCTCCATGACTGGGATTTCACGAACTCAGATCTAGTCACTGCATCATTTCTAGGCGAAGAAGGCGTTCTAACAGATGGCGCCGAACTCAGCTGGTATTACGTCTATGACAACTACGGAGTATTCGGCCTCACGCTCGCTCACGGAAAAGTACTCGAGCATGGCGAAGATGGAGAATTCTCCGACAGCGTAACTTCCATCAGATCCACCCTCCATCATTACACCAATGATTCACATCAACATTTTTTCGGACTAACAGCTGCTCTAGGGAAAAACGGGTTTGGCAGAAAAAGCAAGGTAGCAGGAGTTGACTACACCTACAGCTGGACCAGCTCTAGAAATGAAATCTGGAACACCAGTGTAGACACATCACTACAGCTCATGTACCGAAATGTACAATCACAAGACAGAGCTATAAAAGATAGTCATGACCACTTCGCTCTCGCCCTCTCAAGTGTCTACCATTTCTCAGAAAACTAGAATATAGCATGCAGGGCAGAATGGTTAGAAGACTTTCAACCTCTTCACAACTACAAAGGCACTGAACGCTCAAGACTCAGCTGCGCCATCACCAGAAACTTAAATATCACAGATGGTCATAACTCAAAATTTCGGCTTCAATACAACTATGACAAAGTAAATAACGGGCAAGAAAATAGCCACAGTATCTGGCTCCAGTTCACATTTAGCTTCGGCAAAGGCTGGAATAACCCAGACTAAATTGAACTAAAATCAGCAGAATAGTAGTTGTAAAATCTTCATCTCTCACTAAAATCCATCTCCCGTGTCAGACAACACTCACAGACTTGCCTCTAGTGCAAAGAAGAACAAGAAACTACGCTCACGTCACTGGACTAAGCGATGGCTCTTTCGCGTTTTTATCCTCACTCTGCTCCTGTTCTGCTACACCATCTGGCAAATGTGGGACATTCACCGTTTCGGGCATAACGACATTAACAAAACCGCAGACTGTGCCATCGTCCTAGGAGCCGCAGCCTATCACCAAAAGCCCTCACCAGTATTCAAAGCACGTATAGATCACGCCATACTTCTCCTAAAGCAAAACCGTATCAAATTCATCATCCTTACTGGCGGATATGGTGAAAACGCCAAGTATGCAGAATCCGAAGTCGCTAAGAAATATTGCCTAGACCATGGCGTATCACTAAGCCAGATCCACATCGAAACAAATTCTAAGAATACGGAAGACAACATCATTGAAGCTAAAAAAATAATGCGAGCGCAGGGCTTCAAAAACTCGCTCATCGTAAGTGACCCGTGGCACCTCAAACGCGCCTGCAACATTGCAGCGCATTATAAAATAGACGCTCACGCATCTGCCACTAAAACCTCACTTTATACTTCAGAAACAATACAAATACTAAAACTCTGGCAAGAATTCATATACCTCCACCTTTGGAGATTTAACTAACCATCACCAACAACCAAACACTACCAGCAAGGTTCTTCAGAATCTACCCTATGATCATTGACCAATGAGCATAGACATGCCAAAGACATACACACATGACCGTCAACTTCAACACTGCCAACATCACCGCGCTCTCACTCGCCAAAGTAGGAAATCCACAACGCGGAGAATCCCTAAAAACATCAAAAGAACTCTGTCAATTTAGCGATCAAGATAAAGACATGCTCACTCTAGCATTCACTAAACCATTTAGAAATCTAGACCGCAGCAGCTTCTACCATTCTTCAAACATTGAGCTAAACGAAATGTTCAGCTTCGCAACTACCATCTTTGACCAACAAGAAAGATTCCTCACCTATTCTCGTAAAATTGCCAGACACCTCTTTGACCAAACAAAGCACCCTAACATCAAATCTGGTGATCTCTGTATCGCCCATGTAGAAGGCATAAAAGTAGACGGCAAACAAGTATCAGGAATCTCAATCGTAAAATCAGAGAGTCTTTTTCCCTTTCTAGAAATTTCTGATAAAGATGGAGACCTACAACTTACTACCCACAACGGAATCTACCCAGACAAGATAGACAAAGGCTGCCTCATACTAGACACAGACCGTGAAAACGGAAGCATCCTCTATACCTTTGATAAATCTGGAGCTGATACAAACTTCTGGGTGCGCGACTTTCTAGGAGCTCGCGCCAAGAAAGATAACGATTTCAAAACTCGCCAATACGCAGACATGTGCGTCTCATTCGCTGAAGAAGGCCTCCCAGGAGATATCCCTACAGAAGAGCGATACCGCGTGGCAAACGATGCCATCACTTACATGAGCGAGAGAGAGAAATTTGACGAAGCGCACTTTCAAGAAGAAGTTCTAAAAGAGCCTAGCCTAGTGGAAAATTTCCAAACCTTCAAAAGCCAATTCAAAGACGATGACGGTGAAGCGCTAGATGAAAACTTCACCATCTCCAAGCCTCAGCTCAAAAAAGCCAGCAGCAAAATAAAAGCAGCTTTAAAGTTAGACACAGGAGTCATCATGCGCTTCACACCAGACTTTGCCGAGCGCGAATCAGACATCCTAGAGCGAGGCTTCGATGAAGAGATGAATATGAAATACGTAAAAATCTATTACAACGAGGAAATCTAAATTCAATAGATTCTAGAACCAGTAAAAATTATAATTTTTCCCGTATAAGACATAACGAAACCACTTCCAAAGAAAGTAAGCGTCACAAAAAGCACCCTATTGACAGGCTACTTTGGGAAGGCGATTTTTAGTTTCGGCAATGGCTTTTGGGG